>JANFOE010001108.1:0-92354 GCA_025667525.1 Glebionis coronaria | reverse complement strand
TTTCAGTCTAATGAGTTTTAGCTCCCTCATACCATCACAAAATGTATTAGAAGTTGTTACACTATGCTAGGACCTCTGGAATAGGTATTTGTAATAGATAAGCTAGGAGGTATGTAGTTCCTCCTGGTCCTAGTAGTAGTAGGAGCAATCCGTGCTCCTGGTCTAGTATAAAGTCAAACATCATTATTCTTATTAGTTTGTTAGGATATGAATGAGATATGTTACGAAAGGATATGCATATCAGAAGTTACAGGTTTTGATTTAATGTAGTATTAGGGTTTCCTTGTAGTATAAAAGGAACCCATTGGCAGAAGGGTTATACACACCTTTCATCATCAGTATTCATTTCATATTAATAGTAGAAATCCTTAGTAAGGATCAAGTTATTTAGTTGTTATGTTTCTTCTTGTTCATAGCATTTGTATTCCGCACTTATACTGTGTGTTACATTAAGAGTCTCTCTGTGAATAGACTTGTGATTACAGAAGTCGTTCACCATCCTTAACAGGCTACAAGATCCACATCTAGTAGACCCAACAAGTGGTATCAAAGACTGGGAGAGTCTCTTCTCAAGAAGAACCATTTTTTTACTAACATCTTTATTTAATCATGTTTGCTTCTAGTTCTACTGAAATAGGAGAACCAAGCACCACCACAACACAACAAACACAACAAATCGTTGCTACTGTTTCCAATACTAATGGAAAATTCCCACTCTTGAAGAAGGAAGAATATGATAGTTGGGCCATGAAAATGGAGTGCTGGATCACCAATACTGATCTAGAGTTGTGGAAAATTATCCAAAATGGCAACAACAAGAAGAAGACTGGTAGAGACAAGAATGGTCAGATCATCATTCTAGACCCTAAATCTAACGAAGAAATCACTAAAGAAGGAAATCAAAGCAAAAACCATTTTGCTTCAGTCTCTTCCTGATGATCATATGGGTGATTTTTATCACTTGGATGATGCTAGGGAGATTTGGAATGGGATAAAGGCAAGATTTGGAGGGAATGAGGAATCCAAGAAGATGCGCAGATCATTACTGAGAGATGAATTCACAGAATTCAAGATTTCTGAAACAGAAGGTCTTCATCAAGGGTATGATAGGTTTCAAAAGATTCTTAGTCAATTGAATCAACTCAGGTCCAAACCTGAAAATAAAGACATCAATGCCAGGTTCCTTAGAGCCCTGCCTCATTCATGGAATCAGGTAGTCATCTCTCTAAAGGCAAAATGAGGCCTTGAATATCTTTCTTTTGATGACTTGTTTCACAAACTCAAAACCTTTGAGTCGCACATGAGAGGATACTCAAGTGATTCCTTTTCTACTCCTGCTAACTCTGCTTTTGTGAGTTCCATGGGATCTAGTCCAGTGTCTTATGCCAGTAGCCCAGGCTATATTGTGTCATCTCAACATACTTCTTCTCTTGAATCAAAAGCCAAAACTAGTAGCATGGTAGAAGCTGTTCTTCACTCTTTTGTTGCTGATGTTGATCCACAACAGCAGCTTGCTTTTGATAATTTCAAACAGGTTGATAAACTTGACTTGGATGAAATGGATCTAAAATGGCAGATGGCTATGCTCACTCTCCGAGTTCATAAGTTTGAAAAGAAAGTCGGTCGAAAATTCAACTACAACCCAAGAGAGCCAGCCAGATTTGATAGAAGCAAGGTCAGATGCTATAACTGTTAGCAGCAAGGACATTTTGCTAGGGAATGCCCTAACAAAAATGACCAGGAGAAGAACAGGTATTCAGCCTTCAAGGTTCAAGAGCTCAAGGATGAAAAGAAAGCTTTGGTCTCTGTTGACTCCAAGGTTAACTGGAATGATCATCAGACTGCTACCTTGGAATCAGCTGAAGCTTCTATTAATGTATTTTCTATGATTGCTGGGCACTTATCTGATGCAGAGGAAGCAGAAGAATTTGCTCTTATTGGAATTTCGCCTCAGGTACAAAATTGCCCTCTTGGTTGTCATGATAAATATTCAGAACTTTTAACTCAATACAATGAACTCTTAACTCAATACAATGAACTAAATGAACAAAATGATTAATATTTCTTAGAGGTTCAATCATACAAGAGTTCTCTAAAAACTTTGGAACAACAAAAGAAGTGGCTTCAAAATACTCAACGAGAGTATGGGGATAAGATTAGAGTTCTAAGCATTGATTTAGAAAACACCACTAACATGCTTACATATACTGAAAATCTTAACATAAGCAAGAAATGCAAGAAAAATTGGATGCCACACTTTTACGATTTGAAAAACGGGAAAAAGCTCCCAAGAATCTTTCAAAGTTAATAGATAGTAGCATGTCTGGTAGGACTAAGAGAGGGTTAGGGTTTGATAAATATATTGATTCATAAGATGTTTTTGATTTATCTTTTTCGAGTGTTTTTTATCCTGACAAGGAGGAGGAGGGAAAACCTAGTTACAATAGGTTTAAACCAGATGCAGCAACGCATGATGTCCCTCCACCTCTTACAGGAACATTTATGCCCATACCCAGGCATACTGACTTGGATGGATCACAGATGCATGAGTCTACAAAAAGCTCTACTAATACTAATGACTTTGTCTCTTGTACTTTCAATAACAAGGCCAGTGACTATACATCATGTGGTTTAAGTGAAGAGTCAAGACCTTCAAGCCCCAAGACAAATGACCCTGCTCCTACTAGTGCTAGGATGAGTGATGAGAGAGTTGCTTCTGCTTCTACTTCTACTGATTCTAGTTCTAGTTTGTTGAGTTCTAGGAATGTTGATTCTCCTAGATTTGTTTGTAATAAGAATAGCAGTGTGAAACAATGTTATTTGAATAAAAGGTCTTTCAAAACATGCTTTGTTTGTGGTAGTAAATTTCATTTGATTAAGGATTGTGATTTTTATGAGCAAAAGCCTTCTGGTTATCAAGCTTATCCTGCTCCTGGTCAACCAGGAGTTGCTCCTTTTCCTACTAGAAGATTAAATCCATGTGCCCAATCTTATCCTTCTAGTAGAAGGACCTCTCCTTCAGCTTCTAATCTTTGGAGAAGCAATGCTTATGCCTACAATAGACCAACCAGCAACTATTTTCAGAACTTTAATCAGAATTATGCTATTAATTCAGACCAAATGCATTTTGGGTTGGGATATTTGGGTTCTGCTGTTAATCCCTCAGCAGTTTGTTCCTGGTCACAAAATAACACCCATATGATGAACAGGCAACCTAAGAACAACAGTGGATCTCATCAATCTTCTTGGCTATCTACTAAAGATCCACAAGGCAGACTCAAGCCTGAAAAGGTCTGGGTCCCCTTAAGACACTAACTTTTGCATATGACTTTTCTGTTGTTGTAGATTACTCTATACCAAGATCCATCTCTTGGAATAGTAGATATTGGATGCTCTAGGAGCATGACAGGAAATAAAGGACTTTTAACTAACTTTGTACCATTTCAAGGCAGAAAGGTGTACTTCAGAGGTATTGAAGGAAGGATCTCTGGCAAAGGAACCATTCAGACACCTAACCTTAATTTTGAGCAGGTTTACTATGTGGAAGCACTTCAACACCTCAACTTGATCTATATCTCTCAGATTTGTGACAAGAAGCAGTTTGTCCTCTTTACGGATACTGAAGCACTAGTGTTGTCCAAAGACTTTAAGCTATCGGATGACTCCCAAGTTCTACTCAAAATCCCTAGAAGACATAACCTCTATAGCATCAAGCTGAATGAAGTTAATCCTACTGGTCAACTAGCTTGTTTGGTTGCCAAAGCATCAGAAGATGAAGCCACCAAATGGCATAGAAGGATGAGACATGTAAACTTCAAGTGTAACACCCCCAAATTTATACAACTCAATACAGCGGAAGACTAGTTGGTGTTACGGGATAGCACATTACTCACATCATAGACAACACAAAAAAATCGCGTCGTTGATTAATAAAGCATTTCCATTCAAAAATATCAAAGTTACATCGGTCCCAAGTCATTATATTTCATACAAAGTTTTACAAAGTATTTGAATGGAAAATATAGTTTAGGTGCGGGCCATGAATTCTTGTCGTCTTCCCGAGAATTACCTTCAAGTACCTGAGACAAAACATGTTAAAAGAAAAGGTCAGCGATAACGCCGAGTGAATTCATAGAGTTTAATAAAATCCATCAATATAATATCAGTATAAATTTTTTACTGAAAGTCATTTTGTACAAATCTTTGTAATAGGCCATAAAATAGCCAAAGTAATTTTATACAAATCCTTATCGAAAATCATAATATTGGAATTTGCCTTAAAAATCATTATACGAACCAATGTCGTAAAAACATCATACAATACGTCTTACGACGTTGTATAAAGTTAAATAAAAACCGTTATATGATTATGGTTATGAAAACCAAAACACGAACATAATATCAGTAGTATGACCCTGTATTGCTAGTCAGGCAATACATCGTAATTCGGAGCGTCTAATAGTATTTCGTTAGTTTTGGATTATTATAAGCTGCATGACATTGTTACCTTACTAAACCAACAACGGGTAGCTAACCCGATACTCAATTTGCCCATCTAAAGTAGCGTGTCGTCACAAAGGTCACGCTATGGAAATCTTCTCATACATAAATTCGCTTACCAATCAATGTGGCATAACGGGGATCAACCGTCAAGGCGCGAACTGGGGTGATCGTCCCCAAATTGTACTATTAAATGCATAAGCGTCTACCAAATCCCGGTAGTTCACAATTCATGCTAATGGGACTTTTAGTGACATAACCTAACTTTAATAATCCATTTTATTTCATCTATCGGGTCCTTTAATCATTTATCGGGTCATACAATCGGGTCATTCAATCATTCGGGTCCAAATCAATAAACAAACAATCGAGACAAATGGTGTCCTATTTTATAAAAACTAACATGTTATCTCTCTCGCGGGTTTATAAAACATTTCATAAAAACATTGAAAAGAGTGCGAGGCTATGAACTCACGTTGATATGGGAAGGCGGGTTATCGGCAATTCGGACGTACGGTACGTGCTTCAATCACGGAAACCTAGACAAATAATAATCGATCTTAGACTCATGTCCAATAACTTTATAAAAATAACAATTATGTATACATATGATGATTTTATATATGTGATGATCAAGTGGGTTTACATATCCTCATTTACTCATTTTTTTGTTATGTGTCGATAACTTTTATACTAGTTTTCTCGTTTTACCTATTTACGTGTTTTAGGTCCAATAAGCCTATTATAAGTTCTTATCTTGTATTAATCCTTGTTATACTTATATTATCAGTATCTACACTTTACAAGTTGGGCCTAAAAGGGTTAAGTCCAATAAATAAGTTTATAAGTGTTTTAGTCCATTTTGTTGTTTTATTAGTCCAATAACGTTAATTTAGTCCGTTAATGTCCGTATGTTATATAGTTCGGGTTTTATCGGTTTTTACTTGTTATATATGTTTATATATCAGTATATGAGTTTTATAAAAGTTTACATTAGACGGGTCCAACTGTCTAAGTTTTATTTAACAAAAACGTTAATTTTACGGTAAGAGCCGAAAAAGTCGTAAAAATCATGTTTATAGTTTTATAACTTATAAAACTTAACAAGTTACCATTTTTATAAAATTTCCACTTATTTAACCTTTAACATATTTATATAAATAAAATTCATGAGTTAGTGGGTTTTAACTTTACATTTTATACAATATAATTTTGAGTGCTTATATAATAGTATTATACTTTAATTTCCAAAATCTGATTTTTATTTTCATCTTCACCAAAACTGCCATATCTAGAGTTCTATATGGAGATAGAAGCTCAAATTTTTATCACATAAACTACATGATATGTGCTCCATTTAACTCTACTATAGCTACTGTTGAATCATCTTCTAAGTATTTTCTAAAAATCGTCCAAAACAGTGAACTCAGATTTGTACCTTAAACTTGTTTTGATCATATCTCACTCATTACAATGATTCCATTGCATGGCCAACTCTCACATGTGTACAAGACTCAAAGCTTACTGTATATAAATTCTACTTCATCATTTTATCAGTTCATGACATGTTTCTTTACTGTTTTATACAGCCAACAAATTTAGACAAGATTTTAGCCTTGTTTCTTATAGTTTTTCATCTTTTTAAGCATGTTTATCAACACCAAATCCCCACACAATATTTTTATCATCATATAATCATCATAAACATATACAATAGGAAATAAAATACATGATTACATAACCAAAAATAACAAGAAGATGAGGAGGACAATCTTTATACCACCAAGTTGATGTAGGTTATGATTTGGACATGGATTTAGATGGAGAAACTTGTGATGAACCATGACCATCTTCAAGACCACCATTCTTCATGAACACCTTGTGGAAATCAGCCCTAATACTCCATGGAAACTCCTCCTTGGATGTTATAATCACCACCAATCAATAGGGTTTCAAAGGGGCTTCAACATATGTGTAAATTACACAAGATTTTGTGGTGGAATCAAGATCAAATTGGGTGTTTTTGGGTGAGATATGGACGACACATTGAGAGAGAGTGAGAGAGTTGTAAGTTTTTTGCATGAGTGGAAATGAGGCTAGTTGTTTAGTTAAGTGGTTTTGATAGTGTTAGCTTACTTTGTAAGCATGAAGTAACAAGTGTTTACTTGTTTATGAGGTTGTGACACCTCATGGTGTAAGTAGCTTAATGTGGCCGGTTTTGATGGGGGTGGGGCAAGTGTCCCACTTGTCTCATCCCCATTTATTTACGGGTACTCCTCGATTCTAGTTTCCTCGATTTGCGTGCCCTCGGGTCGTTTTACGAAAAATGTTTTTATAAATTATGAATCAACGTCACAAAACGAATCCAATAAAAATTGTTTCATCAAAAACGGAGTTCGAAAACGTAAATACGTAATCCTAAGGTTTCCGGTTTAGTCGTAAAGGACGTTAAAATAAAATCGTAAGTCTTAATCTCCTCTCGTAAATTTGTGAGTTTATGAACCAACACAAATTTAAAACTCCAAAATAATATTCACGAATAAATTTATTTTCTGAAATGTCGGACTGTCACCAAAGACGGTGTATGTAAACGTAAGCACGTAACGTTGAATCCTCCGGTTTAGACGTAGCCGATGCTACTCCAAGACGTAAATCCAAATTTTGTTCCAAAAAATAAGTGAGTTCATAAAATAATATTTTCAAATAAATATTGAGATAAAATATTGACCATAAATTGACGGATTGTCACAGTATTTACCCCTAAACAGGATCTTTGTCCTCAAAGATCATCTTACTACTCGCTTCTTATAGAGTTAAAGCCATGTGGGTATTTCCTCCACATTCGGTCTTTTCTCACAAGTGTAGTTCATTACAATACGCGAGTTTCATCAAACATAACTACAGGAATAAGATCAGGCTAAATGTTGACTTACTTTCTCTATCCATGATGTTCACGGGTTTCTGATGAATGCAACTTTTCGCCGATCTAAGCTTTACTAAGAACAATCAGATTTTCACTTGATAGATATTCCATCAAGTTCGATTTACGAAACATAATTCACGCAGTTCTTGAAGTCCTAGGGTAGATCCAGCTTATATGCCTTTCAAACCAAATCTTTTACATCATCTCAATGGTCCCATGCAACGGGGACTTATATCCCATGATTTGTCAGATCATGAATTCATTTTTCCAAGTTTAAAATTTTGTGGCATAACTTCGCTACCCATTTGGCACTTCAAGATCTACATTTCATATTCATATAACTTCTTGCCTACTACCGGTTGTCAATAATCAGATCCTAATTTCAACAATCATTTCAGATCTCGCGAGTCGGGTATTTTGTAAGGTTTGGTTCGCCATCATAGGGAACCTTAATCCTAAAAGACATGTCCAACTCACAATGGGTGTATGTCGGGTGTCTTCATCTCAACTCCTGCTTACAGATGCTCTAATATTTAGATCCTAACGAGATTCGATCTTAATCTTAACACAATGGTTATCAATGATAGTATCTCCAAAGGAAAACGATTATACGGTCTATTACCAAAGGTCAATCATTCAAACATAAAACAACACTTATATTACTTTGTATCGTTACTTTACCTCGTCCCTTCGATTTGGGGTGGTACATAGTACTCTCATCAAGGTTTGTTCTCAATGATTTCTGAGCAAATCTCTAGAAATTCGATGCGAAGCGAGGATCTTGATAAAGATGTTCGATACAGGCACACTATGTTTACATAACTCTTTTGCATTTATCATTAACGGGAATGATATTAGCAGATTTGGTCAGTCTGTCGACGATGACCCAAATCGAATCAAATTCAGATGATGACCTTTGCAATAGCTAGACGTTTACTAATGTATGAGGCGATCTCTGCCTTCATAATATGCCATTAGTACAACTTCTTCAGACAAAGATACTTTTAGTCATCAATGACATAAATAGAATACTTATACTTACAAATTCCAACATAACCATATCTCACAATCCTCTATATTGACAATCACAAGTGGTCTTTAAAATATTTAACGCTATCGGCTTCTCAATTCTGATGGTTCACATTAGCCGCGAACCCCTTTTATTATCTATATTATCCTTTTTACAATCATCGGCTATTTTTAAATTGTTCGGCAATTTATTTTGCACCTTCATTATTAAGGAACATGTCCTAATTGGTTCTTTATCTTTTATACATAATGTGTCAGTATTTACGTTTACTTTCCTGATGAAATAAATATCATAACCGTATTTATTCAAAATTTCTTTCTTCATAATTTCTAAGTTTTAGTTTCGTCTTTACTATTATGTTTATCTGTTTTACTCAATCTGACGTTTTAAAGTGTTGATAATTATTACAACTAATTAAATAATTATTAGTCAATTTTTATGAAGCGTAAACGTAAAAGTTTTAAATTTCTTAGTTCGACCAATTATATAAAATGTTCAAAATAAATTTGAATTTAATTAACAAGATTTTTGTTGATTTATTGAAAATAATTAATAAGATTCGTAAATATTCGAAAAATCTTTGGTTATACTTTGGTCAAAATTTTCTTAGTTGAAAAGCAAAAATTGTCGTTTCAAATTCCAAGTTATGGTTTAAATGGTTTCCTCAATCCCTCTTTGGTTATCTTGAGGTATATACAAACATTTACCCCTAAACAGTTGTTTAGTTAAATGGTTTGTGTATAAGGGAATAATCCCTTAAAATCCTTTGTTAAAACATTTGTCAAAATATATTTTCACTTTCTTTTTAGTATAACTCAAAGTCTTAAATGACTTCTAAATTTTGAAGAGTCAATTTATATTCCATTATCTATTAATCACACGGTTAAATCATGTAAAGTATTAAGTCTTAAGTCTAATGTTAAATATTCAAGGTACAATTTTTAATTGTTCGGCCAATTCAGGGCAATCTATAATTAATTATTAACTTCATTCTTATTCTTATAAACAAACAAATAGTCCTTAATGATCGCAAGCATGAATTTATCAAATTACAGCCTTCACACGTGATTCACCAAATTTATGAATGCTACGTGTGTATTAGTCAATCCAAACGTCATCACATGAAACTCATAATGTTCATTATAAGTACCGGATGTAGTGATTGGAATACATAATCTTTTTCGCAGATGCGAAGTTAATGATAACCATGCCATGGATCAACTCGCTAGAACCTGGTAAATGATCGAATAAATCTCCCATTTCGAGTTATGGATATCGTTTTCGATTGTCAATTTACTCGTTTCACAGTAATCTATAAATATAAAGAATGATAACACCATAGCTCTTCATGATGACGAGTTCGGTAGAATAAAATCTTTCTCCGACAACTCTCTCAGTTGCATGGTAGTTCCTTTAATTCAGATGGTGCTGACGTACAGTACACAAGCCACAGGTGCAGCACCAAGAATATAATCAAATACCAAATTCTACTTGCCTTAATGGCAAAAGTCTAGTTAATTCATCAACAAATACCTCCTAAAGTTTCACATACGGAAACATCTTTTAATAATTTTAGTTTAAGTTCTTTCTAGATTATAATATCTATAACTAGTTCACAGCCATTCACGGTATAATTTCAAGTCTAAATGCAGGATATAGTCATCCATCAAGAATTATTTAGATCACTTTTGATAATCAACATCTTATTTTCTAGGGGAATTCTACTCGAGTTCCCATCAATTAAGACAATGTCGTCATGTCATAATCAATCAATCCATTCTACTGGCACTATCAACTTTCCAGTTTCATTGCCGTTGATAAGATGTGAACTTCTCAAAAGTCTAATAATAACTCATAACCCTTCACCAATCTAAGGATATATGGAGACACAACTACTATTAAAAGAGTAAGGTCAACGCATAATCTATGCGAGAGAATTTCAAATCAGATACAGACGAAAACATTTAACGAATATGAATATATCCCATGTTTTCCTAATCTGAGTATGCATTCGAAAGCTCCTCGGATCGTTACCCAGGTCATTCAAAGGAAATCAAATCATAAGAAATGATAAGAACGTCAATACATCCAGTCGGGTATCAACACTCGGTAATCGGATATTTTTCCTAAGAATCTCACTACGGGAGAACTGGACAAGAAAGAATTGTCAATTGTCAATGAAGACAATATCCACAGATGAGTAAATTCGACTCAGAAGAATAGATGCTACAGGCACATATGTAGGTGTCCCTAACACTATGTCCCTATTTTTCACTTCTTGCAGATCTCATAAAATTTAATCTTTCACAATCTTCAAAGAAAATGTAGTGCTTATTCATTAGTTTTATGGTGACTACTAATCAGCCTTGCATGGTCAATTCCAAATTGTATGTAGGCGCGCAACTATATACAATTTCAAGATTAACGATGCAATACTCAGTTCGTCGAAATTTTATCATCTTGTTTATAATAAAAACATTTTCATGCTTAATTCCTAAATAAGAATCAAGAATAAATTTACAAAGATTTTCTTTGTTATGAGAACAATTAAGTTTTCCAAAGCGTTTCATAAACAACTTCATTTTGATATCAGTCACTTATAAATCTCACTTTAAATAATCCTTATTGTGATGAAAATTAAATTTTCTCAAAGGATACCGTTTTATCTTATAAAAACAATTAGTGATCTGCAAAAGAGTGATGAAGAGTTGTTCACCAAGAACTAACTCCAATATAATAGGAAATGAGCTTAGCCAAATAATCATCAGGTTCATGACCTCGATGGCACTCAGGAATACAAAGAGAATAATCTACAACGTAACTCAATTCAAGATGAGTACTTGTTCAATGGTTGCATCACTAATGCGAACATTAGGATGAAGCAATAAAAGATAGATACCATTGATACATGTAGAATTTAGCAATCAAAGGTAGTCTTTTCATTAATCACAAACAAGTCAAATTGTACCGTAACACATTACGTGTCACTATGTCATACAATTCTTAGAACTCATCCTACCAACTGATATCTCAGTTAGGTTAGGGATTTTTAAAAGATACCACAATGAATACTAATCTACAAGAGTCATTAGGTGTTCCACATGTCCCGGAAGATCCATCGGTCCCAATTCAGAAGAATATTTCTTCAATTTATTTCTTGGACACTGGGCATCCTCGTTAGTGGACAATGGTCTAGGAACAACCCTTAACACAAACCTACAATCAATTAAAACCTTATAATTCAATCACAGAACTTAACGACTTCCTCTTAACAATCTCATATTCCATACGAATTAAATTTTACTTCATTCAAGTTTCAACCAACTTAAACTCAATGTAACATCCTACCTCATTCTCCAATACTTTCAATCTTATTCTTAGGCCTTAATAGGGCAATAAAAGCTCGATATGAATCAATACTTAATTTCCAATCCTATAGCTCTTACAACAACAATTATCAAATGAGTCACTAGTATGAAATGACTCATACATTCAATTAGACTTCCCGGAAAGGTATTAGTGGCATGAGGCTTTTGGGTACTGGTTCCAATGACAACCTCAAGTGCAACATTCACCCTTTCGATTTCAATTTAAGAATTGGATGACAACGAATCTGATAACATCTTTCTAGGTGGTAACATTTTGTCAAACTCCACTCTATAAGGAAAGATCGTCATGACATCGATATCAGATTTAATCTCGCCAATTCTCTTTTCAATATCACAATCAACTAATATATACATTCCTACGAGTATCAACCATTTGTTGGGATCATAAATATCCACAACTTGGTTTAGATCTAGGATAGCTAGAATTCCTACGAGAATAGCTTCGATTAATTTACTAGGGGATTTAGGGTTACTTGTGACAATCTACGTCGTATAAATACCTCGTATAAAAATCAAAATAATCATCAAACAATCATGTAATAAAATTACATCATATATATATATATATATATAATCCAAGTTATATATATATATATATATATATATATATATATATATATATATATATATATATATATATATATATATATATATATATATATATATATATATATATATATATATATATATATATATATATATATATATATATATATATATATATATATATATATATATATATATATATATATATATATATATATATTAAAATAACACTTCTCAGTCTGGCCTTGTCGGTAACTCGGGAATTCTTCGGCACCGTTATAGTCAAAAGATTTTTAGACATTTTTAGAAAAATGTTTATAGTTAAAAGATTTTGAAATGTTTTATTCAAAACCTAGGTTTTAAAAATCTTTCGTTCTCTATAACGAGAGCTCTGATACCAAACTGTAACACCCCCAAATTTATACAACTCAATACAGCGGAAGACTAGTTGGTGTTACGGGATAGCACATTACTCACATCATAGACAACGCATAAAAATCGCGTCGTTGATTAATAAAGCATTTCCATTCAAAAATATCAAAGTTACATCGGTCCCAAGTCATTATATTTCATACAAAGTTTTACAAAGTATTTGAATGGAAAATATAGTTTAGGTGCGGGCCATGAATGCTTGTCGTCTTCCCGAGAATTACCTTCAAGTACCTGAGACAAAACATGTTAAAAGAAAAGGTCAGTGATAACGCCGAGTGAATTCATAGAGTTTAATAAAATCCATCAATATAATATCAGTATAAATTTTTTACTGAAAGTCATTTTGTACAAATCTTTGTAATAGACCATAAAATAGCCAAAGTCATTTTATACAAATCCTTATCGAAAATCATAATATAGGCATTTGCCTTAAAAATCATTATACGAACCAATGTCGTAAAAACATCATACAATACGTCTTATGACGTTGTATAAAGTTAAATAAAAACCGTTATATGATTATGGTTATGAAAACCAAAACACGAATATAATATCAGTAGTATGACCCTGTATTGCTAGTCAGGCAATACATCGTAATTCGGAGCGTCTAATAGTATTTCGTTAGTTTTGGATTATTATAAGCCGCATGACATTGTTACCTTACTAAACCAACAACGGGTAGCTAACCCGATACTCAATTTTCCCATCTAAAGTAGCGTGTCGTCACAAAGGTCACGCTATGGAAATCTTCTCATACATAAATTCGCTTACCAATCAATGTGGCACGACGGGGATCAACCGTCAAGGCGCGAACTGGGGTGATCGTCCCCAAATAGTACTATTAAATGCATAAGCGTCTACCAAATCCCGGTAGTTCACAATTCATGCTAATGGGACTTTTAGTGACATAACCTAACTTTAATAATCCATTTTATTTCATCTATCGGGTCCTTTAATCATTTATCGGGTCATACAATCGGGTCATTCAATCATTCGGGTCCAAATCAATAAACAAACAATCGGGACAAATGGTGTCCTATTTTATAAAAACTAACATGTTATCTCCCTCGCGGGTTTATAAAACATTTCATAAAAACATTGAAAAGAGTGCGAGGCTATGAACTCACCTTGATATGGTAAGGCGGGTTATTGGCAATTCGGACGTACGGTACGTGCTTCAATCACGGAAACCTAAACAAATAATAATCGGTCTTAGACTCATGTCCAATGACTTTATAAAAATAACAATTATGTATACATATGATGATTTTATATATATGATGATCAAGTGGGTTTACATATCCTCATTTACTCATTTTTGTGTTATGTGTCGATAACTTTTATACTAGTTTTCTCGTTTTACCTATTTACGTGTTTTAGGTCCAATAAGCCTATTATAAGTTCTTAACTTGTATTAATCCTTGTTATACTTATATTATCAGTATCTACACTTTACAAGTTGGGCCTAAAAGGGTTAAGTCCAATAAATAAGTTTATAAGTGTTTTAGTCCATTTTGTTGTTTTATTAGTCCAATAACGTTAATTTAGTCCGTTAATGTCCGTATGTTATATAGTTCGGGTTTTATCGGTTTTTACTTGTTATATATGTTTATATATCAGTATATGAGTTTTATAAAAGTTTACATTAGACGGGTCCGACCGTCTAAGTTTTATTTAACAAAAACGTTAATTTTACGGTAATAGCCGAAAAAGTCATAAAAATCATGTTTATAGTTTTATAACTTATAAAACTTAACAAGTTACCATTTTTATAAAATGTCCACTTATTTAACCTTTAAAATATTTATATAAATAAAATTCATGAGTTAGTGGGTTTTAACTTTACATTTTATACAATATAATTTTGAGTGCTTATATAATAGTATTATACTTTAATTTCCAAAATCTGATTTTTATTTTCATCTTCACCAAAACTGCCATATCTAGAGTTCTATATGGAGATAGAAGCTCAAATTTTTATCACATAAACTAAATGATATGTGCTCCATTTAACTCTTCTATAGCTACTGTTGAATCATCCTCTAAGTATTTTCTAAAAATCGTCCAAAACAGTGAACTCAGATTTGTACCTTAAACTTGTTTTGATCATATCTCACTCATTACAATGATTCCATTGCATGGCCAACTCTCACATGTGTACAAGACTCATAGCTTACTGTATATAAATTCTACTTCATCATTTTATCAGTTCATGACATGTTTCTTTACTGTTTTATACAGCCAACAAATTTAGACAAGATTTTAGCCTTGTTTCTTATAGTTTTTCATCTTTTTAAGCATGTTTATCAACACCAAATCCCCACACAATATTTTTATCATCATATAATCATCATAAACATATACAATAGGAAATAAAATACATGATTACAT
This sequence comes from Glebionis coronaria, assembly GCA_025667525.1. Classification (NCBI taxonomy): domain Eukaryota; kingdom Viridiplantae; phylum Streptophyta; class Magnoliopsida; order Asterales; family Asteraceae; genus Glebionis; species Glebionis coronaria. The sequence goes on along the minus strand of JANFOE010001108.1, from coordinate 77,143 downwards.
AACCAAAAATAACAAGAAGATGAGGAGGACAATCTTTATACCACCAAGTTGATGTAGGTTATGATTTGGACATGGATTTGGATGGAGAAAATTGTGATGAACCATGACCATCTTCAAGACCACCATTCTTCATGAACACATTGTGGAAATCAGCCCTAATACTCCATGGAAACTCCTCCTTGGATGTTATAATCACCACCAATCAATAGGGTTTCAAAGGGGCTTCAACATATGTGTAAATAACACATGATTTTGTGGTGGAATCAAGATCAAATTGGGTGTTTTTGGGTGAGATATGGATGGCACATTGAGAGAGAGTGAGAGAGTTGTAAGTTGTTTGCATGAGTGGAAATGAGGCTAGTTGTTTAGTTAAGTGGTTTTGATAGTGTTAGCTTACTTTGTAAGCATGAAGTAACAAGTGTTTACTTGTTTATGAGGTTGTGACACCTCATGGTGTAAGTAGCTTAATGTGGCCGGTTTTGATGGGGGTGGGGCAAGTGTCCCACTTGTCTCATCCCCATTTTTTTGCGGGTACTCCTCGATTCTAGTTTTCTCGATTTGCGTGCCCTCAGGTCGTTTTACGAAAAACGTTTTTATAAATTATGAATCAACGTCACAAAACGAATCCAATAAAAATTGTTTCATCAAAAACGGAGTTCGAAAACGTAAATACGTAATCCTAAGGTTTCCGGTTTAGTCGTAAATGACGTTAAAATAAAATCGTAAGTCCTAATCTCTTCTCGTAAATTTGTGAGTTTATGAACCAACACAAATTTAAAACTCCAAAATAATATTCACGAATAAATTTATTTTCTGAAATGTCGGACTGTCACCAAAGACGGTGTATGTAAACGTAAGCACGTAACGTTGAATCCTCCGGTTTAGACGTAGTCGATGCTACTCCAAGACGTAAATCCAAATTTCTTCCCAAAAATAAGTGAGTTCATAAAATAATATTTTCAAATAAATATTGAGATAAAATATTGACCATAAATTGACGGATTGTCACATAAAGACCATTCACAAACTGGCACATATGAACTTGGTCTCTGGTTTACCTCCCAAAACTTCCAGAAATGACATCAATTGCCTTGCGTGCAACAAAGGCAAACAACACAAAACATCCTTCAAGGCCATTACTGCTCTCAGCCTCATAATTGAACCATTGCAGCTACTACACATGGATTTGTTTGGTCCTACCTCCATTACGTACATTGAACATGAACACTATTGTCTTGTGGTAACTGATGGGTATAGCAGGTTCAAGTGGGTTTTCTTTCTGGCTACCAAAAGTGAGACCTACTCCATTCTCAAAGACTTCATTACACTCATTGGGAATCAGCTGTCCAAGAAGGTGAAAGGTATCCGATGTAACAATGAAACCGAATTCAAAAATGCAGATCTCATAACACTTTGTAATTCCAAAGGTATCAAAAGAGATTATAGTGTTTCCAAGACTCCTCAACAGAATGGTGTTGCAGAAAGAAAGAACAGGACTCTTATAGAAGCTGCAAGAACTATGCTTGCAGATTCCAAGCTTCCAACTACGTTTTGGACAGAAGCTGTCAACACTGCAAGTTATGTGTTGAAGAAGATTTCCATTACCAATCCTCATAAGAAGACTCCCTATGAGCTACTCACAGCCAAAGTCCCAAGCATTGCTCATTTGAAGCCATTTGGCTGTGCTGTCACCATTCTGAATACTAGTGACTATTTGGGGAAATTTGATGGCAAGGCAGATGAAGGCTACATTGTGGGATATTCAGATCACTCAAGAGCTTATTGCGTTTATAATCTCCATGCCAAGCGTGTCATTAAAACTATAAATCTCAGGTACTTTGAGGATAAGACAAACATCCAAGGCAATGGTCCTGAATGGTATTTTGATCTTGATTATCTTAGTGACTCATTGGGATATTTTCGTTTAAAAACTAACCAAGATGCAGGTCCACAAGTGTTTGCAACTTCTAGTGCAGGTGCTACTTCTAGCTCTTCGGACTCAGATGAGGATGATGACATTTTTGTTGTACCATCCTATTCAACCACAGCCGCTCCCAACATCAATGCTACTCCTATTGATGCTTCTTCATCAGACATTATGGATTCACAAGGAGCTCTTGACACACTGCTCAAGCAAAAACAAGATGCTACTACAGCAGCTACTCAAGGAGGCTTTGAGTTTCCCTTGAGTACTCCTGTTGTGCCAGTTACTCCTAGTGATCCTAGTGTTACTCCTAGTGCAAGTTTAACACCTATTGGTAGTCCAGTTAGTGATCCGGCTTCCACAACTAGGTTCTCTGGTCCTTCTGACTTGGGAAACTATCAAAAGAAGACGAATACTAAGCTGGATGATATTCATAAGCAACCAATATATGGCATTTTCGACTTTGCTTCATATGATGATGACATTGTTAGGGATCTTAATAACTTGGAACCAGAAGTGGATGTAGCTCCTACTCCTGTTCAACAGATCAATAAAGACCATCCTACTACTCAAATCATAGGGGATCCTGGTTCTACTGTCAAGACTCGTCGCATGCATAAGAAAGCAACGTCTAGTCATCATGCTCTTGTGAGCTACATTGAAGACCAAAAGCGTAATAATTACACAGATTTTCTTCACTGTTTGTTTGCGTGTTTTTTTTCACAGGTGGAACCTAGGTCAGTCTCACATGCTCTTGAGAATCAAAGTTGGGTTGAGGCTATGCAGGAGGAGATGCAGCAGTTCTTGTTTTAGAATGTTTGGATCCTAGTTGACTTACCAGATGGAAAGACAGCAATTGGTACCAAATAGATTCTCAAAAACAAGAAAGATGCAAGTGGTATTGTGGTGAGAAATAAGGCTAGGCTGGTTGCGCAAGGTCACACACAACTAGAAGGAATTGAATATACTGAAGTTTTTGCTCCTGTTGCTAGAATTGAGGCCATTCGTCTATTTTTAGATTTTGCTTCTTATGTTGGCTTTACGGTTTTTCAGATGGATGTCAAGAGTGCGTTTCTCTATGGCAAGATTGACGAGGAAGTTTATGTCACTCAACCTAAGGGCTTTGTGGATCCACTTCATCCCAAGAAAGTCTACAAGGTGGTCAAAGCTCTTTATGGACTTCATTAGGCTCCTAGAGCTTGGTATGAGCGTCTGTCCACTTTCTTGTTGAAACACGGCTACAGAAGAGGCACTAATGACAAAACACTCTTACTTAAAAGGAATGCCAAAGACCTCATCCTGGTTCAAGTATATGTGGATGATATTATCTTCGGTTCTACTAGGAAGGAATGGTGTGATGAGTTTGAACAGCTAATGAAAGGCGAATTTCAGATGAGTGCCATGGGAGAACTCACATTTTTCCTAGTGAAAACAAATCAGCACAAATGACACTGCTATCGAGTATTGGTTAACATTTCATATACATATTCTATTAGTTGCGATACTTACCCTTTCCTTCTAACCTCATCGGTTGCTATAAAAGTTGGCAGTGAAGGTGAATGGAAAAATAAGTTTTGGGACTAAATCCATAAAATACAAGACCATGAGGATCATATAAGGAACATACTCAAAAGAGAATAAACAATTGAATATTGCCAATAGCATTTTAACCGGTTATCCTAAGTCGTAATATAAGAAGTAATTTAAAAAACCGGTCACACAAATATGAGTAACATGGATGAACAAAATAAAACTCTAGTACGTTAGACGAACTTTTTTGTAAAATTTAGTAACACCTTTGTATAATAACTCTTCTAATATGCACCCTTAAACTTCTTTAATACAAACTGAATTCATAAATTCCACATGTACATGACACGTTGAAATTTCAATAACCTTAAATTGATATATGTCATTAATGTACAAAATTTTGTTCCTGAATTGACACTAACCCTAAATCTAACCAATCAACCTAAATTTTACCCGCATAACCTACATAATGTCTTCATCACCTTCTAATGACACTCTTTGTTCTCTACCACCTACCATTTGAGAATGAAAAGAATCGGTAATTGAACAAAACCTCAAGAACTATCTATCATCATTTAAGACGTTTTCTTTGTTGCACACATGTCTATAATATAAGTGATTTGTAATTTGTTTAAGATTTGGGTATTTGCTAGTTTTCTAAATACTTAAGGGTTCAAAATGTCACACATTTGACTGAATTGATCTTGAATTACCAAATAAGCACTACAAATAATAGGTGTATGAGATAAGTTTGATCGTCATCTATTAACATGATGGGTGAAGAGCAATTGACTATAGAGACAAGATATGTGATGAAATCACAAAGGAAGAAAACATAAGGAGGTATAGAGAGATGGGGAAAGGTGGAAGGAAGTGTCACCTTAGGTTTAGGTTGTATAAGTAGCGAGGAAAGAAAGGAAAAAAGTATAGGAGGAAGGAAGTAGGATGGGAGGAAGGCGGAAGGACGAACGAGTAAGTAACACATTCACTTCATAAAAAAACTTGTTGTGATTGGTTGGTTTAGCGACCACATGACTAGTCTCACAAATTTAGCGACCATGTTTGTCGTCCTAGTTTTTCAAATAAATAGTTTTCTTTTGGTTATTAAATCGGTTCGGGAAAACGAAATGAACACACCATCGTTTAACGAGGGTTTAGGGATTAGAAGATGAACATGGCCCATAAAATGAAAAGTAGATAAGCTTAATGGTTGTTGGTTAGTAATTATATCTAACATATATAGTACTTAGGGGGCCTTTGGTTCGTGATTTTAAAATACATGAGTTAGAAACCCTGTAGTATTTCTACTGGTTACGAGATTCAAATGCTATACTTTACAATCCCCTTATTTGTTTGGTTTGCTCATATGTGAGACAAAGATATGAGGATATATAATACTATAGTAATTGACACATACACACACATATATGTATATATATATCCTCTCTTAAGATGACAACACATCCACTATTATGTCATCTTTTTCCAAACAAATCTTATTTTTCATAAAGTCTAACACACTTCTTTGCGAACACATACATTGTTTTTTCCTAACATATATTCACTTTTTTATAAAACCATCAATGAATCGTTTTTACAGTTGATATCTTTTTGATGAATTTGAGATACTAGATGAGATCTATGCCATAAACTAATGAATGAATGTTGAAGCTTTTGCATAAACTAAAAATGCCCACATGAACTTGACAAATAGGAGTGAATTAATGGTGAATATGAAGGATAGCCATAAATGAAAAAGAAGAAGTAAAGAAAAATACTAGGACTACAAGAAAAAAAGAGTAAAAAACGATGGGAGAGAAAGGAAGGACTAAAGGACATAGTGGTCAACTTTGGCCTTTATTGGTCCTGTATTTCAAAACTATCCTTCACCTCATGTTTTTTTAACCCCGCCAATATAACATTTTTTTTGTATTTAAAAACTGCTAATGAAATCAATCAAACTCGGAATTCAATGAATTTTACATTTAAACCCTTCCAAAAAAATCAAACACAGTAAACTAAACACACCTTTAATGTATTTTTTTCTTTCTCTTTCATACATATATATATATATATATTTGTTAAAAAATCATGTATATATTATTTCTATCTCATTTAACTCTACAAATATTTACCAAAACCAAATTCTAAACTGCAGAAACTAGAACGGGGGGTTGAATAGTTTCTAGTTCATTTTCAAAACATTTCGGCTTAATCCACTGTGCGCGGTTCTTTATTGTACCCGTGGTTCTTTATCGATAAAGAACCGCTGGTCCATTTAGGGAACCACCGACAGTGGACTTAACCTTCTGTTACATGTTAAACTTTGACAAACCGTTGTATCGAATTCTCGATCAAGTTTGACTACATATGAGATGTGTTTGATTGAAAGATAAATACTACAAGTAAGAAAACAAACAAACACATCAAATCAAGAGTACATCAAGCAATAGTCTAAACACTAAGCACACACGTACTAAGTATAAGCTTTTCCGCAACTAAGATGTTTAGACTAAGTGATGTACACTTGACCATAATCAAAACATCAAGCACACACGTACTAAGCCTTAACTTTTCTGCAACTTAGATGTTTAGATTATGAGATGCACACAACACACAATAACATATAAATGCATCGATAAGAGTAAAGACATAAATGTAAAGGAAAGTACCGACATGATGATTTATAATGGTTCGGTCACGAAGCTCCTCCTCACCCTACTCCACTCCTCGAGTACACCTTACTCGAGAGTTACTTCACTAGTCAACAAACTCCTTAAGGTGGAGAAACCATACACAACGTCGCTTATCCAATTTCTGACTCTAAGCTAAAAGTAGAGTCCTAATCTTAGGTAGGACCAATCTACACACAACTTACACAACTTTCAAATTGACATACCAATTTGGATCTACACAACTACACAAATCTTCACAACTACCCAACTCATCACAACCACACAACTACACCACTCTTCACAACTACACATCTACACAACTCTTCACCCTAGTTATGTTTTATGGCCCAACATAACAAACCTTGTGTTTTATGGCGTAAACACATAAACCATATAGATCTAAGTACTCACCACTTAGATCTATGACTCTAACACTATATCCAAGTATTAACAAACTTAGATCTACACAACTAACACCTAATCCAAGGATACCCATCTCTTGGATCTACTACCCTTACAAACACATCCAAGTGAACCCAACACTTGGATCTTCTACATATACATAGTAGGAAAATAATTATTTGATCTAGAAGGAGAGATCTTCATCATGTTATGAACCCAACACTTCATGGTAATGAAAGTGTTCTTCTCTTTGCACTTGAGAGGATGAGAGGATTGAAGGAGAGAATCACATCTTAAAACAAGATTAATCTAAACTAACTAATCAAGGAGTTTAAAGATGTTTTTGAAGAAACTGTGCAAAAAGGGTTGAAAGAAAAGCTGTAAATGATCCACTATTTATAGGGCAACAATGCAACGACTATAAAGACCCGCGGTTCCTTAAGTTCCCCCGCGGTTCCTTATCAATAAGGAACCGTGGGTTCCTTTAAGGAACATCTAGCTTGGAGAGCGTGAATTTTTGTCTTTTAGTGGGGAAATGCCATTTATACCCTCAAAGGATATTCCTTTGGTATTTGGAATATGCCAGATTCAAATTAAAGAATATTCTTTGAAATATACCTTAGATAATATTCTTTGGAATATTCCAAATTCAAATTTCCATTTTCTTTTTAATAAAACATTTTCTTAAAAATAAAGTTTATTAAAATATGTTGTCACATTTGATTAAATGTGAGTTTTAAGAAAATATTAATCCTTGATCACTTAGTTAGGTTAATGACATGTTTATTCATACCTTGAGTGATTCATGTGAGATCTTGGAGGTGTCAAGAGATGTATACAAATGTATTCTTGAGTGATTGCGAGTACCTTAACATTTTACATAATGTATTGCGAATTATACGTTTGTCATCAACAAAACACAAAGAGATTATATCGACAAAATATCGTAAGGTTTGTGAAAGCCCTAAACCAAGCTTGAAACAATAAACTTAACTAATCGACACACTTAATTACTTTTCAAATGCAATACTTATTATTGTGTAATAAAGAATTACAAGTGTTATGGATAACACCGTTTGATGACAACGTGTTGTGCACACTTTGGACAAACTAAAACCTAACTTATGAACACAGTCACAGTTGTTTGGTTCAACAAGTTCTAATAGTTAATGTGTAAAATATGTCAAAGTGTTGAACATTAACTCTAGGCTACATAACCTATTTATAGTGGTACGAGGTTGACTCCAAGTACTGGTTGATCGTGACTACTCTAGACAGACACTTGTCAGACCTCTGTCACAAGATGCTCTTCTATTCTTGGTAGTCTGCCATAATGCTTTAGGGAAACAGAGCTGACACAGTTTCCCTTTTCTTCATAGTCTCGTACATACTAAGGTATGTCCAAAGTGTACTGGGTGTTAACAGGGTATTGACACCCCTGTTAACCCTCAACCCCTCAGAGTCCCTGATACATCTTGGCTGTTATCCATCACAGCTAATGAGTATGTCTTCAAGTAATCTTCGACTTCCTTGACAATGTCTCTGACATGGACTCCTCTGAGGTTTCTCACAGAGACTTAGATCTCTGTGAGTCTTGCGATACTTGACTGCCTCCTAGGCATAGGAAAGTTAATATCAAAGAGCTTGATTTATGTTTAAATCTATGAAACAGGGAATCTAATAAACTTATATTCCTAACACTTTGCACTAACAATCTCCCCCTTTTTGATGATGACAAACAAGTAAACCAAAACACATATTAAAATGTATAAGTTACTCGTTTATACTTACTTCTCCCCCTTTTGTCGAATCAAAAAGGTAGTCAACGTCTTTGAAAAAGAGAAGAAACAACGTCGAGAGAACATACATCCAAAGTGGTAGTCATCGATAACACATCATTTGAAGAAGAGATGAATTGACATCACGAGAGCTTGCATCCGAAAAGTAGTCTTCATTAGTAGAAGAGGAGGATCTACTTCGAGAGAACATGCATTCAAAAAGCTAATCTTCCATTGTGGTTGTCGGTTGAGAAGCGAGAATCCAAACCGTAGACCCATCATCTAAAGATATTGAGCTTGCGCCATCCTAGTGAAGTCTTCAATCACCATAGGTTAACCAACTCCATGCATAATAATATGCTTATCTTCGAGATTCTAAAAATCATTACTTGCAAAATGTTCAATGAACGCAATTTAAGTGAGTCAACGATCGCAAATGTAATGAGTTGAACTCTTAAAGATGATCCCCCTTGATATGAGCTCCCCCTTGCTTGAGGCACCAATAAAGCAAGAAAAGTGACGAGCTACAAAGAAGGGCTAGAAAAGTCCTACAAAACAAAGTTAGTGGACAAGATTATATATAGCAAGGGTCACCCAAGCGGAATTAGCTTTAAACATCTCGAGTACAAAGAGAGGGACTCAAGAGAAAGCCAAAACAATCTTCACTTTTAGAAGTGTCAAAATATGTCAAGTTAATAAAAATGAGGGCTATTAGATAGAAAAAAGAACCCAACTTATTTTAGTGACACCAAAAAAATAAAGAGGACTAAGAAAGAAAAGAAATGTCCAATTTGTAAGGAAAATATTGTCGAGAGGACATACTCCACTTTAATATCATGGCAAAAATACCAAATTAAAGAGAGTATGACATGGACAATAAAAACAATTCCACATAGTCGAAAAGAGAGAAAGAAGGACTATGATGAAAAGAAAAATGAGGATGATAAACAAGTCGTTTGCACAAACAATGACAAGCATTGAAGAAATAAGTGTGCACGCGATGCTATCAATCCAAAAAACTAAAAAGTCCAAGGAGAGGATTTTGACAAGATCAAATCACAATTGATGGAATAGAGGTAGAGAAGAAACATCCATACCAATTGTAATGATAATATGTCAAAAGGTTAAGAGCTTAGAATTTTGGGAATCACCCAAGAAAATTCATGATTTAACCAAGATCCTCTCAAAAGGTTAAAAACTTAGAATTGTTGGAACCACCCAATCCAATTGTAAATTTTTACTACAATCAACTCTCAACAATAAGAGAGACAAAAAAAATCTCAAATCAAAGACATTTTTGACCTTATAAATAATTCCTTTAGAAAGCTCCAAAAGCTTTAAGTCGGGAATCAAGGTACAAAAATAAAGAAAAACCAAAAGCGAGGATAAATCGACGCTTAAGAAAAACACTAGATATAAGACATTATAGGCAAGGATGCTTATGAATGTCGACACCAAAAAGATGACTCAATGATATAGAGAAAGAGATCAAATGAGTCAAAGAATGGAAAAACCAAGATGGATGGTGTTTAGCATACGATAAACTACATGCTCAAAGTTTCATAGCTCTTCCCAATCATTGTGAAATTTCAAAGAACAATAACATGACGAGGAAAGGGTGAGGCTCGACTTGACTTATTTTAGAAAGGATAAAAGAGAGAGACTCAACTTAGAGAGGCATGATTAAAATAAATCAAAAGAGACTCAACAAAGAAGTTAAGGATAACTTCATAAAATAATTCAAGAATACTATACCTTATTAGGTGATAGTGAAGTCTTGAAAGAAAACGAGAGAAGAGACTCAAAAGAGAAGAAAATAAGGAATCTTCAAGAAAACTTGTCAAAGAGAGAAGTAGACCAAAAACAAACAAAAGGGACTCACTGGCCGCGGCTCATTAAATAGGTCTGTGGTTCATTGTCAATAATGAGCCGCTAGGTTATTTGCGGAACCGTGAACAATGGGTGTCCAAAAACGATTATCGACTCAAAAGAAAATCACTTGGTCAAACAATTTAACATAAGATGCTAAATGGCTTTAGAGTCAATGCTTCGGATATGACTTTTAACAATTGCAGTTGCAAGTTAAAACTACTTGAATATTTCGAAAGAAATATTTAAGTTGTCAATCTTACTAGGATAGGAATTGGATTAGGATCTAACCTTTCTTGACAATCAAGTGAGAAAATAAAGAAGAAAAGGAAGATCACAAGGAAAATGATATCCAAGACTCAAAGACAAATCATGTTGAAAAAAAACATGAAAGGAAATACAAGAGAATAAAGATCATACATAGATGTATGAAACACAAGCCTAAAACTTAAGCATAATTTTAATCTTAGTTACACTAGAATTCTAAGATTTGCTTAAATTGGATGTCTTAGCAATAAGCAATCCACATGCTTAAATGAAAGACAAGGTGGTGGCGGAATTTGGTGGATAAGGCTTGGTGATAATCTTGTAATTCAACTCTGTTGATCCCAAACTTAGATCTATTAGCTTTGTGTATACGAGATTAGATCAAGTATAACACGTAGAGAAACCTTTGTTATATGCTTTGTGAATCTAAGGGTTATGCGGAATTTAACACTTAAACAAGAACACAAGATGTAAACAAAACTTTCACTTTGATTATCAATGTCAAACTTGCTTACAATGAAAGATGTTTACGAATGAAAACTTATATAAAACTTGATACTAAACATTAACCTAAAGGCCTTCTTTTATAGACTAAGAAGCCTTGTACAATAAGCTACGTATCAACTATTCTAGGTAAAGATAAACATAGAAAATACATTGTCGCTTCTATCCTTACTAGAAGTATTCTAGAATATAATAAACGTGTAGCTTATATCTTCCATCAGTGCTTGTCGTCAATCTGTCAACGCTTGACTTTAACTTGTCAACGCTTGAGCTGTCAGCGCTTACTTTGTTCTTGTCAACGCTTGAGTTGTTCTTGTCAGCGCTCAAGTGATCTGACCATAATTTATTCCCAACAATCCTCCCCTAAACTTTATATCCACTCTTATGATCAAGTTTCTGAATAAGCATTAAGAACTTGGAAGAGTCTGACAAACCTTCTCATATTGGTAATAAATAAATCTGATCAAATTCTTTGCCACGTCACTTGTATAATCTATCTCCAACTGGGTGTCCTTCATCTTTTCCAAAATAGCCTTGGATATGAAATACTGAGCATCCACAAGTAGATACTCAGCAAACTTTGTAGAACTCAAATGGTATACACCAGCAGCTGAATATAACCTCCATTGAAGACCACTGAGGTCATCTTCAAGATCCTTCCATATTTTAGGATCTTCCTCATTTGTCCCACACATTCTTTTGAATGTGGTCCAAAGTTTTATTCCATTAGCTGAAGTTGGTGCTTCAGCCTCATACTTGGTCTCTAGTAACCTCCAAAGGTCCACCAAGTCTTCTCTATCACAACTTGCAAATAAAGATATGAGAGTGGTAAAAGTGTGTACCTCCTTGCCAAATCTTCCAATCTTCCAGAATCCACATTCATCCTCATCATAACTCACAATTGGATTCCTGGAATCTAATGGTAACACATGCACCATATCTGAAGCTTCTAATGGGGAGAGCTTGAGGCTCTTTCTGATAACTGCTTCACTTGGATATAGTGGATTCATATCTTTTGGAAACTCAAGTGTAAATCCCTTCTTCACTGGTCTGGGAACTATCATAGCTTTCTTGATTTCCATCTCTTCTACAAGTTGCTCCTTTCTTTCATCTGAAAGAAGTCTGAAAGTGTTTTCTTCATGCACTTTCACCCAAATAGGATAAGCCCTATGTTCCAACTCATCAAATGTCAAAGCCTTCAACTTCTGATGTGTCCATCCAACTCCATGACATCTGAGCAACATAAAATAGAGCTTCCTTCTATCCCTTTTCAACTCAGAGAGAATATTGCTTGCCTTGTGCTTCAAAATCACCTTACAATCCTTCTGAACTCTAAGAAGAAGCTCCAAACCCCATATTTGATCTGAAATGGTTAAGTCTGGGTTATCCATACAGCTTTCTTCCCAAGAATTGTACATCTGAACCACCTCTGGCATGTCAAAGTCAATCTGCAACTTTAAATCTCTCAACTTTTCCCTAGCAAGCTCATCACCATACTCAAGCCTTTCTGGTTCTATAATCATCACACTTGAGTCTGAGCTAGCTCCATCACTTTCTTCTTCAGAAGTCACAACAAATGGTGACTTTTCCTTTTCACCTTGTTCCATCATTTGCTCAGCCAATCTTTTATCAAATTCAACTTGGGCTGCATTCTTTGGAACAATTTCTTCTACCAATTTACCCTTACCCTTATCTGATGGTGAAATGGTTGGTAAGGTAGATGGTAATACCTAAGTAGAAACTTCTTTGATGATAGATGATGACTGGAATACATCACCCTAATGTGCAGGTCTAGTGATGAGACTGCTTTTATACATAGTCTCATCTTCAAAATAGGGCTTAAAATGCATTAAATATCATCAAAATACCCAAATATATGCTTGTGTTTGTTGCTTGTGTATTTTAGGTACGGATATTGAGATAATGACAAAAGATCACAAGAATCATGCAAAAACGAACACGGGAAATGAAGCCGCACAATGAACCAAGCCCTAGTGAAGACTTTCCCAAAATCAACCCTTGAAGATTTGAAGAATTATGAAGAAGGGTCCTCCAATTATGAAGAATTGACACTTTATACCCTTGTATCCTCATAATTACAAGTTTGGTCCCTAAAGTCTGTCAAAATTACCAAAAGGGCCCTTAACTTTGAAGAATTGGCAAGTTTAGCCCCTCAACAAAGCTAAATTGTCAACCAATATCATCCACAAAGTCAAATATATCATGAAGTCCTTCAAAGTACAAGAAATGACAAGTTTGGTCCTTTGAAAATCTCAAAATTACAAAAAGGACCCTCAACTTTCAACAATTGGCAAAAATGGTCCCTCATTTATCAAGACTTGGCAATTTCAGTCCTCCAAGATGACAATCATACAAGTTAAGACCATTACCTTTGAAGAAATTACCAAACCAGCCCTTGAAGAATTCAAATATGGCAAGAAATACCCCTGAATTTACTTTATGAAACTTTTTGGGGCAAAAGTGTGAAGTTTGAAACTTCAAATACAAAGGAAACGAGTTTTTGGCTAAATATTTACAAAGTGGCAAGTTTCTGAAAGAAAGGGGGTTAAAATGGGCAGACAACCTAAGACACCTAGACCAATCACCAATTGCCACCTCACCCCACTCACTCTCTCCTCCAATCAGATCTCACCCTTCTTCCACCTCACCAATCCACTAACCCGGTTTATTATTTTTTAAACTTGGCGCCATTAACACAATTTAAACCTTAATCACCTCCCAAAACAGATTAAAACTTGCACTATTCACCTCAAGAACACAATTAGGGATTTCTTAATTTCTTGTAATTAAGCCCTAATAATTTCCAGAATGATGATTAATGGCCCTCTAATCATAACCCAACCCCTAAACTCCCATCACTCTCATGCATGTGATAATGCCAACCTTCCCCTGCCCCACTTCTCACGTCCAAACAAAAACTAACCAGCAATCCAACGTTTGAGACTTGTGCTTACTTTTTAAGCTTCATACACACCCTTGGATCAACTTAACACTTGCCAGCTCTTACATAACTCCAAAACAAGTCACATGATTCAAGAAGAAGACAAAGTTCTCAAGGGCAAATTTGGAAGATCAAGCACTAGGGTTTTAAGTTTTTAGCTGTTCCTTAGTCATTTGTATGCCTATATAAAGGCCTTAGGGTGCTTCATTAGACGTTTGCTTTTGATTTTTCCTTGGTTCAAGTTTCTGTAAATCCTATTTCAAGTTTAATGAAATTGAGTTTGAAATCTTGAAGAAAAGTCATTGGCCACTCTTGTTTACTGCTTTCATTTGTTATATGCTTTGTAGTTCTTAAAGTTCAAAACCTGTTTTCAAAAGAGGAGTGTGCAAAAGGTTGCATATTTCCTCATTTTCTTGATATTTTGCTAAGTCTTGTTCCAATCTTGGAATTCTTGGGCTATAGGGCTGATCATAGCATCCTAACTGAGTTGGTTAAGGTGTGGTGAGGCTTATAACTTGGGGATAATCAAGTGTGGGGTAACAAGTTTGCATCAATCAAGATTTTTCCAAGTTTCTGATTTTTCATATTATTGTGCTTAACCCTTGTTGAATCTTAGCAGGCTTTTGTGGAAGCTTGTGCTTGTTCTTGCTAGCACATAAGCTCAAAATTCGTGGGTGTGGATGTACATCCATGAGGTTTGCTTACTTAATCTCCAAATCTGCATAAATTGTGATTTTTGGTGATATTTGTATGAAACTGTTGTTCTTGTGAATTTTGTGGCTTGTTCTTGCTTGAATCTGTTTATTAGACTTGTTAGAGTGTTAATTGATGCTTGGTTGGCCTGAAATCTTGTTTTGCTTTTGAAAATCTTGATTTGAAAAAGTTAAAGGGGTGTTTGGGTCTACTGATTTATGCTTGTAATCTGATTTTGTGTTAAGGGAAAGTGTTGTTTATGCTTTGTATCTGTTATACCTTTGTTTGAGAGTGTTTTGCTGCAAGTTTTGGGGTTTGAACACTTGAATTGATCAATCTGCTATATTAGCCTTGTTTCTGCTTGTTTTGACCTAGGATTTTGGGAACACTTAGTGTGTATGCATGCTTAGGGATAAAAGTGGTTTAAACAAAGTTAACATAACCTGTTTGAAAGATTTGAGGTGTTGAAATTGGCTTGTGTGTCAAATACATCAGCAAAAGTAGAAATCTGCATGTGTAGTGTTCATCAGTAACCTTCATAGCTTGGATCTTGCTTAATTCTTTGAACCAGTGCATGAAATCTGTTTAGACTTGCTTATTGGAGTTTATTATAGCTTGTGTGTGCATTTGGTTGAATTTGGTTGGCTGATTTGTGCTAAAATTGCTCTTGAATGCTAAACTGCTTATTGTTCATGTCTGTGCAATGTCTGGTGATTAATTGATTAAACTGTATCAATTGGCTGTTTGTGATTGTGTTATTTTGCTTGTTATTGACTCCTTTTGATCCAAAGATCAATTGGGTGCCTTTGTGAAAACTGAATCCAAGAAAAAGTCACTAAAGACAACAAGTCAAAATAGTCAAGCAGTGGGAAAAGTTCCCACTGCTCAACATCCAAAACTAGCCCCTGCTAGTGCAATTTTATCATCAGCTTATCAATAAGCTATTCTAGCTTATTCTGACTTGCAACAACTTATTTTTTGTAATAGATCTTCATTATTTGACCCATTTAAGTGAACTGGAGCTTATCAGACTTTGACTTTGACTTTTCACTAGAAAACCAACTTGTTTGACTTTTAAGATAAGTGCTTATTTGATTTTCCAGCTTATTGAGTGTGCTTATTTGGAAGTTCTTTGGTTTTTAAGCTTAGTTTTGTCAAAAGAAACATTTTGCAACTTGAATCAGCTTCTGAGGTGGTCTAGATCATAAAAACGACTATTTTGTCGTTTTGTGAATAAGTTGTTGACTTGTTTCTGGCTTATTGAGTGGTCTTATTTGAAATTTCTTTTTACAGAAGTCTTTGTTAGGTCAAAAGAAGGTTGTGTGTTAAATTTTAGCTTATGGCATCAGCTTATAGCTTAATGGGCCAAAAAGCCCATTAAGAATAAGCTGCTTATTATAAGTTAGCTTATTTCACATTTTCAGCTTTTGGGCCTTTGGAAAAAGTTGTTTAAAATCAAATTTTGAGTCAACCTGTGCTTTTTGAGCACTTTTTCTTATTGGGCCTTAATTAAGCCCAATAAGGGACTGTTTAGGGTTTGGCCCATTTTCTAGGCCCAATAGGGGTATTTAGGTAATTTCACTTTCATTTCTGAGTTATTTAGGTTAAATTAAGCTAGTTTGCAAGTTTTTAGAATTTTTTATAATTTTTGGATTTTTAATATTATTTTAATATTATTTTATTATTAAAAATTAAAAGTCTGATTTTCTAGGTTTTTATATTTTTCCTAGGTTCTAAATACTTAATTAGGATTTTTTCAACTTTCCAAATATTTTTTAGGTCTTTTAATTATTTGTTTTAATTAATTTAAGATTTAATTGATTTTAGGAGTTTTTAATTATTTAAAAATAGTTTAAATTGGTTTTAAAATTTTGAAATATAGTTTTTAGCTTAATTAGAGTATTTTTGAGGTTTACAAACTTGAAAATCTTGTTTAGGGCTTTTTAATAATTAATTTTGATTTTTAAGGCTTTAATTAGCATTAAAAAGTCATTATCTAATTAATTAAAAGGTTTTTGCAAGTTTTGATTTTTTGTAAACTCTTAGATTATTATTAAGGATTTTTGGTGATTTTTAGGAATTTTTAGGGTTAAATTTTAATTTTGGTGGTTTTTACGACTTTACGTGTACGCCTTTTTAGACTTAGTTTAATCCGTCTTCATAACCGTCATTCTTTTCTAATCCCTTTTCTATTTTTCTTTTCTCAAATATAATCACAAATTAATCTAAGTCATTACACACATAACACACTAGCCTCCTTGAGAACGAACTTAATTGGGTCATTCACACACGGTTTTCCTAAATCGTCGTGCTCACTTGCCCTATTTATTGCATCCTTTTCCTAAAGGTGTAGTTTTAATCAACATCATTTTGGCGCCGCTGCCGGGGAGGCGTGTTGTGTTTTGATTTGGCATTGTTGTTTTTATACTAACCATAATTAGTATTTGTATTAGTAGCACTCTACTAATACGTATTATCGTTTTTCGGTTTTTGTGTGAATATTATTACTATATTGTATACGTAGAACAATAAATACACAAGTACTCCAAATACGTGAGCAATCACAACCTTGACTTGGGAGGTCATTACCCAATCATTGTATTCGAATCTCAAACCAAAGAAAAAGGCAAAAATAGATAAATACTTTCGTGAAGCTTAATCTTGAAAATACAAACTATAAGGTGGGTATAAGGCGGATATTATAAAATATATCCTAAGGAAAAAGGCTCTTAAGTGCTTCGCGCCGCCTCGTTTCCCCGCTTGCTTGTGAGTATTTGATTGTGAGAGTGAATCGAGGGTTTTGCCGCCCAAAGTATTACTAAGTATCATATATATTTTCTTGGTTTCAATTTGATTAAACCCTCTTGAACGATTTGGTGTTCCACCATCGTTCTAAAGTCATCGAAGGCGTTCACTCCACATGTTCGTTTTCATTCCTTGAGGCTTCGTTAATCAAGAGATTTGATTAGTGAGGAGATTTGTGGACTCATTGTCTACTTAATACATTTCACCAAGTTCCAAAAAAGGTTAATACAATCAAAAACCACAAAAAAAATTAAAAAAATACAAAACACCAAAAAGAATCTTCTTTGCTCATCCCCTCGTTGTACGTGACGTTTATGCTAACTCGTAATCAAGCAAGACGTGCTCGTAAACGAAAAAACAAATCTATCACTCCAAACAATTCTAGTGAGGAGTCTCCTATTGACGAACCCATTGTAAGAGAAGCACCAACCATGGCGAATCGAACTATGATGGAGTTACTTCAAGCACCCACCGAGGGTTATGGAGAGGCTATTGTGATTCCCGCTATCCTTGCGGAGAATTTTGAGGTTAAGACGGGTTTGTTGTCCATGATTCAAAACAACAAATTCCGTGGTGATGAGAAGGACAATCCACACAACCATATCCGCCAATTCAATCGTCTTACCGCTACTTGCAAGTTTAAGGATGTATCTAACGACTCGATTAAGATGATGCTTTTTCCGTATTCCTTAGCGGGGCCCGCAAAAATTTGGTTAGAGAAAGAGCCACCCAATTCTATATTGACGTGGAAGGATCTCGTGTCTAAGTTTGTGAACCAATTTTTTCCGCCCTCTAAGACGACGCACTTGAAAAACGAGATTTCAAAGTTTTCACAAGAATTTAATGAAAGTTTTTCAACGGCTTGGAATAGGTTTAAGGAAATGTTACATGAATGTCCTCATCACGGTTTTTCCGATTTGCATCAAATTGACACGTTTTACAATGGACTTAATGATCATGAAAGGGATTATTTGAATGCCGCCGCGGGTGGTAATTTTTTTGTGTAAAACGGTTGAGGAAGCTTTGGTGATTATTGAAAATAGATCTAAGGTGTATAGTCCTCGTAGCACGTCTAGTGTTCGTAAGGCTTCGTCTTCGGCTTCACCTTCTTTGTCTAATACCATCGATGCTTGCCAAATTGAGGCGAACTTGGAAAACAAGATTTTTGATAAGTTGAAAGGACTTTTGATTGAGTTTAAAGTTGGTGAACCAAGTGCTCCCGCTACGGTTAAAGCGGTTGAGGTTTCTTGCATGTATTGTGGTGGAGGTCATGATTTCTCCGAGTGCATTACCAACGGTGGTAACACTTCGAGTGCCTTTGCGGCCACGGGAAATTACAACCAAAACGGTCAAGTTTCCCGCTCTAATCAAATGACTCCACCGGGTTTTGGATCAAATCAAAATGCTAACAACTATCGCAACAATCAAGTTGGTTTTAAGAACAATTACAACAAGGGGAATTATGGGAATCAAGGGGCTAATAATCAAGTTTCAAACAAAAATGATTTTCAAAATAACAACAAGAGTTTGCAAACATTGAAAGATCTTCCAAGTGAGTTTGTTGAATATGCTAGTGGTAATGATGCTAGGTTTGACAACATTCAAAGAGAAATAATTAGCCTAAGATCCGAGTTCAAAAACGACTTGAAGAAAGAGTTGAAAAATGAGTTAGCTAATGAACTTAAAATCCACACCAACAAGATGGAAGGAAATGTCACTAGGTTGCAACAAAACCAACAAAAAATGGAACAAGGGCAACATGAGATTAAACAAGAGATGCTTAAGGCCGAGAAAAGGCAAACCGAAGCCGTATTGAGGCAATCTAATTTTGAAGATAAAATCTCGTCTATGTTTGAGGCAATAATGTGTAAACCGTCGTCAAGTGGTCTTCCTAGTAACACCATATCCAACCCTAAGGGAGAGATGAAAGTGATTACCACACGTAGTGGTAAGACACTTAAGGAGCCGATTCCTCAACCAATTGCTCCTACGGAGGAAGCAATTGAGGAAGAACCCGAGGTGGTGGTCCAAAAGGAGCATGTTCCAATCCCACGAAGTACCGCTCATACCACACCTACGGTTGACCCATCACCATCATTGGAACCCGAGATTCCAAAGGCTATGCCTACTATGCCTCAACCCACACCACCTTTGCCCTATCCATCGAGACTTAGGAAGGAGAAACGTCAAGAGCGCGACAATTACCAATTTGAGCTTTTTATGAAAATGTTTCGTGATTTGCACCTTAATGTGAGTTTCGCCGATGCCTTGGTCATGATGCCTCGATTTGCCGCTAACTTTAAGAGTATGTTGAACAACAAGGAGAAATTGCACCAATTGTCTAGTTGTTCGTCGGTTTATCTTAATCGCATACCTCAAAAAGTCGGTGATCCCGGTAAATTTTTGATCCCTTGTGCAATCCAAGACATGGAAGAATGCTTCGCCTTGGCCGATCTTGGTGCTAGCATTAACTTGATGCCACTTGCAATCTTCAAGTCGCTCAATCTTCCTAATCTTACTCCTTCACTAATGTCTATCGAGTTGGCCGACCATTCCACAATTCCCGCATGTGGTTTGGCGGAAGACGTTTTTGTGAAAGTGGGGAAGTTCTACTATCCCGTAGACTTCATTGTTGTTGACATCCCCACGGATCCTCAAGTTCCTCTTATTTTAGGTCGTTCGTTTTTAGATACGTCTATGGCTTTGATCGATGTGCATGCTAGAAAGATCACCTTACGTTTCAACGACGAGGAACTTGTTATAAACGCAACTCAAAACTCTCAAATTTCTCATGTTTATTCCGTTGCAACCATAAACCTCGTTGATATGATTGACGTGGTTTGCGAGGAATTTTCACAAGAAGTTCTAGGTTTTGGTGATGAAGAAACTAGTGGCAATCCCACTATGTTGGATCCAATTCTTGATAACTCGACACCAACCTTCACTCCTTTTGAAGGTGGTGGTTTTACGTTGGAAGAATTCGATGTTCCACGTACTTGTGACGAAGACCTCGACAACTATGAGGACTTCTCGATTATCAAGGATTTTCTCAACGATTTCCCATTTCCTCCACCTGAGGAGGTTATGAGTATCGAACCCAAATCTTCACTTGAGGAACCACCTATCCTCGAGTTGAAAGATTTACCTCCTCACCTCGAGTATGTCTATTTGGAGGAGGACGACAAGTTGCCAGTTATTATTGCGAAGGAACTTTCGAATGATGAAAAAAACGCACTTGTCGATGTTCTTAAGGCTCACAAAGGGGCGATTGCGTGGAAGTTATCCGACATTAAGGGAATCGATCCCAAGTTTTGTACCCACAAAATCTTAATGGAGGAGGATTTCAAGCCAACAATCCAAAGTCAAAGGAGGGTGAACCCCAAAATTCACGACGTCATCAAAAAGGAGGTCCTTAAACTCCTTGACGCGGGAATGATTTACCCTATTTCCGATAGCCCTTGGGTGAGTCCTATTCATTGTGTCCCTAAAAAGGGAGGGATGACCGTTGTGCCAAACGATGCCAACGAGTTGATTCCCACGAGACTCGTGACCGGATGGAGAGTGTGCATTGACTATCGAAAGTTGAATGAAGCCACTCGAAAATACCATTTTCCCTTGCCCTTCATGGACCAAATGTTGGAGCGTCTTGCGGGAAACGATTTCTATTGCTTTTTAGATGGTTTTTCCGGTTACTTCCAAATTCCCATCGATCCTCGTGATCAAGAAAAAACTACGTTTACGTGTCCATATGGAACGTTTGCCTATCGTAGAATGCCATTCGGACTTTGCAATGCACCGGGAACTTTCCAACAATGCATGATAGCTATTTTTCATGATATGATCGAGAAGACGATGGAAGTCTTCATGGATGACTTTTCCGTGTTTGGTGATTCCTTTACTTCGTGTTTGTCGAACCTTGAGAGAATGTTAAAACGTTGTGAGGAAACCAACCTTGTGCTCAATTGGGAAAAGTGTCATTTTATGGTTAAGAGTGGAATCGTCTTAGGGCACAAGGTCTCGAAAGCGGGGATTGAGGTAGATCAAGCTAAGGTAGACGTCGTCGCCAAATTACCTCATCCCAAAACCGTCAAGGGAGTTAGGAGTTTCCTAGGCCACGCGGGCTTTTATCGACGATTCATCAAGGATTTCTCGAAGATTTCTCGACCCATTACACATCTTCTTGAAAAAGAGGCACGTTTTGTCTTTGACGAAGATTGTGTACGAGCCTTTGAGATCCTTAAGAGGAAACTTACCGAAGCTCCCATTCTTGTTGCTCCAAATTGGAACCTCCCCTTTGAACTTATGTGTGATGCAAGTGATTACGCTATTGGGGCCGTTTTGGGGCAACGTCATGAAAAGCACTTCTTGCCTATCCACTATGCTAGCAAGACGATGACCGAGGCTCAACTTAAATACACTACAACGGAAAAGGAGTTCCTTGCCGTGGTGTATGCATTTGAGAAATTCCGACCTTATCTCGTCTTGACGAAATGCATAGTGTATACGGACCATTCGGCTATCAAGTATCTCATGGCTAAACAAGATGCAAAGCCGAGATTACTTCGTTGGATTCTCCTCCTTCAAGAATTTGATCACACCATTGTTGACAAAAAAGGAGCCGAGAATCTAGCGGCCGATCATCTCTCTCGTTTGGAAGATCCTCACCAAAGTGTTTACGAGCCCAAGGAAATCACCGAAACATTTCCGCTCGAGATACTCGGTGTAGTGAATTCTAAGCTTGATTCTTCTACCCCATGGTTTGCGGATTGCAAATTACCATGCGGGTAACTTCATCGTTAAGGGTATGACAACTCAAGAAAAACGAAAATTCTTTCGTGATGTCAAGTTCTACTTTTGGAACGACCCTTACTTGTTTCGAACTTGTGCGGATCAAATCATCCGTCGTTGTGTATTTGGCACCGAAGCTTCTAATATCCTTAGAGCTTGCCATGAGGGACCCACGGGTGGTCACCACGGTGCTAATCTCACGGCTAAGAAGGTGTTTGATGCCGGCTTTTTTTGGCCTACTATTTACCGAGATGCACAAATCCTTGTGAAGTCTTGTGATGCATGCCAACGACAAGGAAAAGCCTCACAAAAAGATGAAATGCCACAAAATATCATTCAAGTATGTGAGATCTTTGACGTTTGGGGTATAGACTTTATGGGGTCGTTCCCATCATCTCGTGGTAATAAGTACATCCTTGTTGCGGTTGACTACCTATCTAAGTGGGCGGAGGCGAAGGCCTTGCCCACTAATGATGCTCGTGTGGTAGTTAAGTTCTTGAAAAGTTTGTTTGCTAGGTTTTGAACCCCTCGTGCGATCATAAGCGATCGTGGAACCCATTTTTGTAATGACCAATTCGGAAGAGTCTTAAGGAAATATGGGGTTACACATCGTCTTTCTACGGCTTATCACCCACAAACGAGTGGGCAAGTCGAGGTTTCAAACCGAGCATTGAAGAGGATCTTGGAGAGATCCGTGGGGGAAAACCGACAATCTTGGTCGGATAAGTTAGACGATGCTTTATGGGCCTTTAGGACCGCTAATAAGACGCCCATTGGGTGCACTCCCTATAAGCTTGTGTATGGAAAGAATTGTCATTTGCCTATCGAGTTAGAACACAAGGCTTATTGGGCCCTAAAGCATTGTAATGATGACATGGAGACCACGGGGAAACACCAGAAAATGCAATTAAATGAATTGGATGAATTGAGAGACATTGCTTATGAAAATTCATTGATTTACAAAGAGAAAACTAAAAAGTTGCATGATTCAAAAATTAAAAACCGGGTTTTTAACATTGGGGATCAAGTATTGCTTTTTAATTCAAGATTGAAAATATTTTCCGGTAAATTGAAATCCCGTTGGTCCGGTCCATTCACCGTGACTCAAGTGTTTCCGTATGGGACCATCGAGCTAGCTCAAGATGATGGTCCTAACTTCAAGGTGAATGGACATAGGTTGAAGCACTACTTTGGTGGGGAAGTTCCATCCTTGAACTACCTCGACCAAGTCACCTTCCCCAATGATAATTAGTGTTGAGGGGATCGAGTCGAGCTCATGACTCGGTAATCAAAAACGAGGAGCCTCGTGGGGGAGTCCCATGCTTATCCTATGTATATATTATCGCTTTCTTAGTCTAAAGTAGCTTACGTGTGGGGATTTGTGCCCTTCCAACCTTTGTTCCGTGGTTGTTTGTGATATGTGGTTTTTAGATCATGATCTTCACGATTGGAGCCTCTCGTGTTCGTTTTAAGGGAGCACTCGATCGTTTGCTTTGGAGACATTTCTCAATATCCATGATGTATCCTTTGATGTTCTAACCTTAGGTTTTTAGCACACTTCATAAACGGCTATTACTTAATGGTTACACCCTTTCCATGCTAGATTAGGCATTCGACTACGTCTCTAGTATGGGGGTGTTTGCACCCCTAGACTCGAAACATTGAGGACAATGTTTAACTTTAGTATGGGGGGGTGAATAGATACTTGGCTTGCCAAACCTTCACGCTTTCCAAAGTTTATCGTTTTGTTTATCGTTTTCTTGCAAAATAAGGCTAAAAATGGCCAAATTTAAAATTTTTCTTATGTTTTATAAGTGCTTAAAGACACGAATGTAGGTTTTCCGATGGCGAGAATAAGAGTAATTTTTAACTCGATCGTGCGTGTTGAGCACTTAGCTTTGATTCCTTAACTACACATTAGGCTAAGTCTCTTAAATGAGGACGAGAAATGATAGAGTTAATTATAAGTTACTATGCTAAACGTAGAGTACTCGTATTCTTTCAAAAACTCATGTGTTCTCGTTGTTTGCTTATTCTCCCTTCGCATGTAAATATTTTTTGCTTAATAAATAGTGACTTAGCGGTTTAGTTAGGATTGTTGGGTTTCTAGTCTTTTCTAGTAGCTTCCGTGTAATTAAATTGGGAAGACATTAAGGTATCGCCAGCGTCACGGTTTTGAAGTATTGGCACCCTAATAATCGAAAGCTTCACCCAATAATAAGATTTCAAGTGCTCACCTAAATCAAGCAAACAATTTGAAGCCCCACGAGGCCGAAAAATCTATGCAAAATTGAAAGTGAATCAAGCCTTAATCTTCGAAGCTTTAAAGATCCAAAATTCGCCTTAGCGTGAGGATATACGTCTTTGGCTAATAAAACCACCGATGAGGCGGATAATAAAAGGCAAGGCAAGACCGAAGTCATAATAAAAGCTTCATGGCGAAGTTGAATAAAAGATGGAGGTAAACCAAAGATAATAAGGCCCTTCCGTTAGGGGGCGTATAAAAGTCTTGGTAATAAGTCTCATGTTCAAAACCGTTATAAAACCGTGTTTATCGATTCTTCTTGTCAACTTAATTTTTAACATCGTCGTCTATTAGGAGGGGTTATTGATTTGATGGTCTTAGTTACACCGTTAGGACTCTATTTTTAGACCTAAATCTCTATTATCGCATAAGTCAAACAATGTATCCTCGTGAAACATTCAAGACATCATAAAATATAAGAGATACAACTTAGGAATAATGGGAGAATAAGTACGTGATTAGGGCATATGAGTAGTGTTAGCATTACTAACTTATAATGACAATGATCTCGTTGCACGCTTAGCATGGAATTGGAGTGAAAATCGAGGATGACGAAATTATTTCTAACGAAGCATTCACGTGTTCTTATTCTATGAACCTAAACGTCCCATTTTGCGATGAAAATCATACATTATGTCTATAACACAAGTAGTAGTAATAGTAGTAGTGTAGCTAGTTTATCATTCCAATAAAGTGAATAAAATGAATTTTGGAGATGCTTTGATACTTTATTCTAGCATTGCGTGAGGGCACGGCAATGGTTTAGTATGGGGGAGTGATGAGACTGCTTTTATACATAGTCTCATCTTCCAAATAGGGCTTAAAATGCATTAAATATCATCAAAATACCCAAATATATGCTTGTGTTTGTTGCTTGTGTATTTTAGGTACGGATATTGAGATAATGACAAAAGATCACAAGAATCATGCAAAAACGAACACGGGAAACGAAGCCGCACAATGAACCAAGCCCTAGTGAAGACTTTCTCAAAATCAACCCTTGAAGATTTGAAGAATTATGAATAAGGATCCTCCAATTATGAAGAATTGACACTTTATACCCTTGTATCCTCATAATTACAAGTTTGGTCCCTAAAGTCTGTCAAAATTACCAAAAGGGCCCTTAACTTTGAAGAATTGGCAAGTTTAGCCCCTCAACAAAGCTAAATTGTCAACCAATATCATCCACAAAGTCAAATATATCATGAATTCCTTCAAAGTACAAGAAATGACAAGTTTGGTCCTTTGAAAATCTCAAAATTACAAAAAGGACCCTCAACTTTCAACAATTGGCAAAAATGGTCCCTCATTTATCAAGACTTGGCAATTTCAGTCCTCCAAGATGACAATCATACAAGTTAAGACCATTACCTTTGAAGAAATTACCAAACCAGCCCTTGAAGAATTCAAATATGGCAAGAAATACCCCTGAATTTACTTTATGAAACTTTTTGGGGCAAAAGTGTGAAGTTTGAAACTTCAAATACAAAGGAAACGAGTTTTTGGCTAAATATTTACAAAGTGGCAAGTTTCTGAAAGAAAGGGGGTTAAAATGGGCAGACAACCTAAGACACCTAGACCAATCACCAATTGCCACCTCACCCCACTCACTCTCTCCTCCAATCAGATCTCACCCTTCTTCCACCTCACCAATCCACTAACCCGGTTTATTATTTTTTAAACTTGGCGCCATTAACACAATTTAAACCTTAATCACCTCCCAAAACAGATTAAAACTTGCACTATTCACCTCAAGAACACAATTAGGGATTTCTTAATTTCTTGTAATTAAGCCCTAATAATTTCCAGAATGATGATTAATGGCCCTCTAATCATAACCCAACCCCTAAACTCCCATCACTCTCATGCATGTGATAATGCCAACCTTCCCCTGCCCCACTTCTCACGTCCAAACAAAAACTAACCAGCAATCCAACATTTGAGACTTGTGCTTACTTTTTAAGCTTCATACACACCCTTGGATCAACTTAACACTTGCCAGCTCTTACATAACTCCAAAACAAGTCACATGATTCAAGAAGAAGACAAAGTTCTCAAGGGCAAATTTGGAAGATCAAGCACTAGGGTTTTAAGTTTTTAGCTGTTCCTTAGTCATTTGTATGCCTATATAAAGGCCTTAGGGTGCTTCATTAGACGTTTGCTTTTGATTTTTCCTTGGTTCAAGTTTCTGTAAATCCTATTTCAAGTTTAATGAAATTGAGTTTGAAATCTTGAAGAAAAGTCATTGGCCACTCTTGTTTACTGCTTTCATTTGTTATATGCTTTGTAGTTCTTAAAGTTCAAAACCTGTTTTCAAAAGAGGAGTGTGCAAAAGTTTGCATATTTCCTCATTTTCTTGATATTTTGCTAAGTCTTGTTCCAATCTTGGAATTCTTGGGATATAGGGCTGATCATAGCATCCTAACTGAGTTGGTTAAGGTGTGGTGAGGCTTATAACTTGGGGATAATCAAGTGTGGGGTAACAAGTTTGCATCAATCAAGATTTTTCCAAGTTTCTGATTTTTCATATTATTGTGCTTAACCCTTGTTGAATCTTAGCAGGCTTTTGTGGAAGCTTGTGCTTGTTCTTGCTAGCACATAAGCTCAAAATTCGTGGGTGTGGATGTACATCCATTAGGTTTGCTTACTTAATCTCCAAATATGCATAAATTGTGATTTTTGGTGATATTTGTATGAAACTGTTGTTCTTGTGAATTTTGTGGCTTGTTCTTGCTTGAATCTGTTTATTAGACTTGTTAGAGTGTTAATTGATGCTTGGTTGGCCTGAAATCTTGTTTTGCTTTTGAAAATCTTGATTTGAAAAAGTTAAAGGGGTGTTTGAGTCTACTGATTTATGCTTGTAATCTGATTTTGTGTTAAGGGAAAGTGTTGTTTATGCTTTGTATTTGTTATACCTTTGTTTAAGAGTGTTTTGCTGCAAGTTTTGGGGTTTGAACACTTGAATTGATCAATCTGCTATATTAGCCTTGTTTCTGCTTGTTTTGACCTAGGATTTTGGGAACACTTAGTGTGTATGCATGCTTAGGGATAAAAGTGGTTTAAACAAAGTTAACATAACCTGTTTGAAAGATTTGAGGTGTTGAAATTGGCTTGTGTGTCAAATACATCAGCAAAAGTAGAAATCTGCATGTGTAGTGTTCATCAGTAACCTTCATAGCTTGGATCTTGCTTAATTCTTTGAACCAGTGCATGAAATCTGTTTAGACTTGCTTATTGGAGTTTATTATAGCTTGTGTGTGCATTTGGTTGAATTTGGTTGGCTGATTTGTGCTAAAATTGCTCTTGAATGCTAAACTGCTTATTGTTCATGTCTGTGCAATGTCTGGTGATTAATTGATTAAACTGTATCAATTGGCTGTTTGTGATTGTGTTATTTTGCTTGTTATTGACTCCTTTTGATCCAAAGATCAATTGGGTGCCTTTGTGAAAACTGAATCCAAGAAAAAGTCACTAAAGACAACAAGTCAAAATAGTCAAGCAGTGGGAAAATTTCCCACTGCTCAACATCCAAAACTAGCCCCTGCTAGTGCAATTTTATCATCAGCTTATCAATAAGCTATTCTAGCTTATTCTGACTTGCAACAACTTATTTTTTGTAATAGATCTTCATTATTTGACCCATTTAAGTGAACTGGAGCTTATCAGACTTTGACTTTGACTTTTCACTAGAAAACCAACTTGTTTGACTTTTAAGATAAGTGCTTATTTGATTTTCCAGCTTATTGAGTGTGCTTATTTGGAAGTTCTTTGGTTTTTAAGCTTAGTTTTGTCAAAAGAAACATTTTGCAACTTGAATCAGCTTCTGAGGTGGTCTAGATCATAAAAACGACTATTTTGTCATTTTGTGAATAAGTTGTTGACTTGTTTCTGGCTTATTGAGTGGTCTTATTTGAAATTTCTTTTTACAGAAGTCTTTGTTAGGTCAAAAGAAGGTTGTGTGTTAAATTTTAGCTTATGGCATCAGCTTATAGCTTAATGGGCCAAAAAGCCCATTAAGAATAAGCTGCTTATTATAAGTTAGCTTATTTCACATTTTCAGCTTTTGGGCCTTTGGAAAAAGTTGTTTAAAATCAAATTTTGAGTCAACCTGTGCTTTTTGAGCTTATTTTGAGCACTTTTTCTTATTGGGCCTTAATTAAGCCCAATAAGGGACTGTTTAGGGTTTGGCCCATTTTCTAGGCCCAATAGGGGTATTTAGGTAATTTCACTTTCATTTCTGAGTTATTTAGGTTAAATTAAGCTAGTTTGCAAGTTTTTAGAATTTTTTATAATTTTTGGATTTTTAATATTATTTTAATATTATTTTATTATTAAAAATTAAAAGTCTGATTTTCTAGGTTTTTATATTTTTCCTAGGTTCTAAATACTTAATTAGGATTTTTGCAACTTTCCAAATATTTTTTTAGGTCTTTTAATTATTTGTTTTAATTAATTTAAGATTTAATTGATTTTAGGAGTTTTTAATTATTTAAAAATAGTTTAAATTGGTTTTAAAATTTTGAAAAATAGTTTTTAGCTTAATTAGAGTATTTTTGAGGTTTACAAACTTGAAAATCTTGTTTAGGGCTTTTTAATAATTAATTTTGATTTTTAAGGCTTTAATTAGCATTAAAAAGTCATTATCTAATTAATTAAAAGGTTTTTGCAAGTTTTGATTTTTTGTAAACTCTTAGATTATTATTAAGGATTTTTGGTGATTTTTAGGAATTTTTAGGGTTAAATTTTATTTTTGGTGGTTTTTACGACTTTACGTGTACGCCTTTTTAGACTTAGTTTAATCCGTCTTCATAACCGTCATTCTTTTCTAATCCCTTTTCTATTTTTCTTTTCTCAAATATAATCACAAATTAATCCAAGTCATTACACACATAACACACTAGCCTCCTTGAGAACGAACTTAATTGGGTCATTCACACACGGTTTTCCTAAATCGTCGTGCTCACTTGCCCTATTTATTGCATCCTTTTCCTAAAGGTGTAGTTTTACTCAACATCATCTGTCAACGCCCAACTTTCCTCTATCAGCGCCCAAAATACTTCTATCAGCGTCCAAATTTGTTTTAAAAAGTAAAAAATGACCTTAACAAGTAATTTATCCTAGAGAAGATAACCAAAAGCTGATAATTATCATAGGGCGGCAAGCACTGTCCAGCTATGCACACTTACATAAGCAAGATAGACATAACAGTCCTCTAGTGTCCCTTGCTAACCAAAATTCTTAACAACCAAGTTACCTTATAAAATCCTTGTTACTCCCAGGTAAATCCCATATCAAAATCATTCCCAAGTCTCCCAACAGACCACAACCAATTCTAGGCCAAAAATGTCTTGGCAGCATGCAAAGTTGATATACTATGCATGCTACAGTGCCTCATGGTTTAGTAAAACTAACCCATACTCACCTGTGGACACAATCTAGAACTGTGATAAGAGTATCATATGGATACCCAAAAATCCTAAAGGTTCCTAAAACCTCCCCTTAAACTATGATACAAAAGTGTGCTAAAATCATGCATGAACATAAAAAATTTATGTCAAGATAGGAATGAAACATTACAACCATCATCCATAAATAAAAACTTGTCCAAATGCTTCTCCTTTGATCCATAAGCAACTCTGTATCCAATGGTATACTGCTAACACCATCTGCACATTTAGATTGAAAACCACAAAACTAACATTGTTGCTGACAACGCCCCGATAACACACAACAGCGTTGAAGGAAGCTTTGTCAGCGTTAAACAATTATATTGCTGACAATGTTGCAAAAACACTTATCAGTGTTCAAACAACCTTTGTCAGTGTTAGAAAAATATAGTGGAAAATCTAAATCATCAATAAGACCAATGATAATAATGCATCATCCTGTACATACTTTTACAAAAAGAATCCAAAACATATATTAAGTGAGATTAACAATTCCAATACTTGTTACCAAGTATTGAAATCTTCCAGCATCAAAAGGTTTAGTTAATAAATCTGACACATTTTCCTCAGTGTCAACCCTATCTGGTTGTATTAAACCTTTCTCAAAGCAATCTCTTATAAAATGGTGTCTAATTTCTATGTGTTTAGTTTTAGAATGATGTACAGGATTCTTAATGATGCATAGAGTACTATTATTGTCAACAAATATCTTAGTATGCATGAAATTATACCCATAATCCAACAGCTGGTTCTGAATCCACAACACTTGACCACAACATGCTGCTGCAGCCACATACTCTGCTTCAGTTGTAGAGTTAGACACCACTGTTTGTTTCTTGCATTGCCAAGATATTAACCTGCTCCCAAGAAACTGACATCCACCAGTTGTGGATTTCCTATCAAACTTATCACCTCCATAATCACTATCTGAATATGCAATCAGCTCCAATGGTGAATCCTTTGGGTACCACAAACCAAGATTAGGATAGCATCTTAGGTACCTAAAGATCCTCTTCACAGCATAAAGGTGACATTCTTTGGGAGTCACTTGATGACGTGCACATGCACACACAGCAAACATGATATCAGGTCTGGAAGCAGTAAGATACATCAAGGATCCAATCATGGATCTATAATGCCTGACATCAACATCTTTCCCATCTCCAATCTTTCCCCAAGGGTGTTCTCTATCCATAGGAATAGTAGCCCTCTTTTCATGTGGAGAAAAGCCAAACTTCTTCAAGATTTCAGCAACATATTTGTCCTGGGAGATGAAGATACCATCTTCTTTCTGCTGAACTTGTAAACCAAGAAAGAAGTTCATCTCCCCCATAGCACTCATCTTGAATTTGTCTGTCATAAGCTTGGAGAAATCCTCACTCATCTTTGGATCAGTAGACCCAAAAATGATATCATCAACATAGACTTGCACAAGCAACACATCTTTGCCTTTCTTCTTTGTAAATAGTGTCTGATCTATGGTGCCCCTCTTGAATCCATTGTCCACCAAATAGGTAGACAGAGTACCATACCATGCTCTAGGGGCTTGATGAAGGCCATACATAGCCTTTTTGACTCTATACACTTTATCTGGATGCTCTGGATCCTCAAAACCAGGAGGTTGCATGACATAAACTTCCTCAACAATGGTGCCATACAAGAATGCACTTTTGACATCCATTTGATAGACTGTGAAGCCCATGCAAGATGCATAGGCTAGAAAAATCCTAATAGCTTCAATCCTTGCAACTGGTGCAAAGACCTCCTCATAGTCTATCCCCTCCTCTTGTGTATAACCTTGAGCCACTAACCTTGCCTTGTTTCTGACCACAATACCTCTTTCATCTCTTTTGTTCCTGAGAACCCATCTTGTCCCTATAGGTCTGACATATCTAGGACAATCAACCAGCTCCCAAACATCCTGAATTGCAAATTGGTGAAGCTCATCCTGCATTGCTTCCACCCAACTTGGTTCTTTGAGAGCATCAAATATCTTCTTGGGTTCTTCTTGTGACAGAAAACATGCAAACAAACATGCTTGCACAAGAGGGGTATCAACCTTCTTGTGTATATTGGCAATAAACCCACCAAGTCCTTGATGAGATCTTCTTGTCTGAACTGGAGTCATAATATCACCAATGATCTGAGATGTGGGGTGATTCTTCATTGTGGAGGTGAGAATCCCTCCTTCAAAAAGTCTGGTGTCCTCAACCTCATGCTCCATATTGCCAATGTCTTCTTCATTAGACTCTCTTTGATCAACATGAATCTCTTCATAAACCCTGGAAGGTCCTCCTTGTTCAAAAGTGGAAGAGAAAAGATGTGCAAAGGTGTTGTCAACGTCTGAACCTTGTTTGTCAGCGATTGGGCTAACAACGCTTGAACTGTTGTTGTCAACGTCTGAGCCATCAACGTCTGAATTGGTCTTGTCAGCGCTAGATTTGCCTTTGTCAGCGCCTGAAGAACCATGCATGTTTGTATCTGGTGGTATTTGGAGACCACCATTATCTTGTCCAGCAGCAGCAGCAGCAGCAAAAGCATCTGTCCAAATGGGAATTGTGACATATTCAAATGTAGGAGATGCCTTTTCTACTTGTGATCCAACCCTCTCATTAACCTGTGTACCTGAAACATCAACAATTTGTTCCTCCACAACATTTGAAGTTACCTTCAGAATGTCTGCATTAGTGACAGGCATATAATTTAAAGTTCTAGATAAGGGTTCCAAATCAAACAGCCAATTAGGACCACTTTCAGGATCACTAGGTTTATTCTCTAAGAACCTAACATGTACTCTTTCAACAATACGTTTGTCCTCTTTAAGATAAACCCTATAACCCTTGCTCTGGACTGAATACCCCATGAAGTAACCTTCATCACCTTTTGCACTAAATTTCCCCAAGGCATCACTAGTATCTAGGACAACTACATGACAACCAAAAGGTCTGAGAAAACCAATATTAGGTTTTCTTCCCCAAAGTAACTCATAAGGTGTTTTGTTCTGAATTTTGTTAACCAATGCTCTATTTTGCACATAGCATGCTATATTAACAGCCTCAGCCCAAAAGGCTATAGGAAAGTGAGCATCAGCCAACATTGTTCTGGCTGCTTCAATTAGGGTTCTATTCTTCCTTTCAGCAACCCCATTTTGTTGTGGGGTTCTAGCAATACTGAATTGCCTAGTAATTCCCTTCCTGGCACAAAAATCATCTAGCTTCTTGTTCCTAAATTCTCCACCATTATCACTCCTAAGCATCTTAACCTCATTGCCAGACCTTTTCTCAATTTGAGTGATAAATTCAATAAGAACATCAGCTGTGTCACTCTTCATAGCTAGAAAGAATGTCCAAGTAAACCTAGAAAAGTCATCAGTGACAACAAAACAATATGACTTGCCATTCAAACTTTCTATATTTGTTGGACCAAAGAGGTCCATGTGTAGCATATGAAGAGGTCTGGAACTAGTATGCACCTGCTTGGACTTGAATGAGACCTTGTGCTGCTTGCCTTTAAGACATGCAACACAAGAGTGGTCATTGTGGAAGGCCTTCTCAGGCAAACCATCAACTAAACCAAGCCTCACAAGTCTATTTATATTTTTAAAATTTATGTGCCCTAGTCTCCTGTGCCACAAATTACTTTCATCTACTGAGGCCTTAGCATAAAAACAAGACATATTTGTATTCACTTTAATTCCATTTAAATTGACATTATATATGTCCTTATGCCTAGGTGTTCTATACTCAATATACTTTTCATCAGGGATCTTAAAATCCTTTCTTAACACCAAACACTCAGTATCAGTGAAAAGAACCTTATTTTTGTTATCACACACTTGTGATACACTAAACAGATTATAATCCAGTTCTTTTACCAGGAAGACGTTCTCAAAACGTAGATTATTGGTGAGGAGGGTTCCTTTGCCTGTGATAGTCCCATATCCACCTCCAAAGTATACCTTATCACCATCTTTAATAGGAGTGAAGTTCGTCAGATAGTCTTCCTTTCCTGTCATGTGCCTTGAGCATCCACTATCCCAATATCCATAATCATTGATCTGCTTTTGAATGCCCTGCACATAAAGAAAACAAATTAGTTTTCTTTGGGAACCCAAGTCTCAGAAGACTTGGATTCATCTGGTTGTTCAATAAGAACAGACTTAGTTCTCACAACAACCCCATTCTCATCCCTTTTAGGATGAAATACCCAGTTAACCCCAATTGGTTTTGTAATGACCTTTGAAATGTAATTAAATCTATTGCAAGTCATTGAAATTCCATTATTATTAGGGTTTTGATCTTTCTTGGGTCTCCATGTTAAGCTTGAAGAAGCTTTAGACCCCTTACCTTGTGGCTGCAAATACTTAGGTCTGGTCACGTTTCTGTCAGTGTTGGATTTTGTCCTGTCAACGCTGAAATTACCCTTGTCAGCGTTGAACCTAGGGTTTGCTACAGGAACCCATTGCCTATTTGACCAGGTGTTTGTCTTTTGAAAAGGTCTTTGTCCATGAGTGTTAGACCTTCTAGAGAAGAATGGGGCAGGTCTAATCACTTGTGGACTTTGCTGCACACAAGGTTTGGGTCTGACAACATTTGACTTCCTAACAACGTTGACTTTCTTCCTATCAGCGCTGAAATTGTTCCTATCAGCGTTGGCTTTGGGAGCGTTGACACACTTGTATGCCAAATGTGAAAAGCTACCACAAGTGTAACAGGCTTTCTTAGACACACTCTTAGGTCTAGTAGAGAAGAAACCTGTTCCAAGATTGTTAACTTGGCTCTTGGGTGACCTATTATTCCTATACATCTCTGCATATTTAATGGTAGGTCTTCTAACAGTGTTGGAGCCTAGGTCAACAGCTTTACCAGTAACTGGGTGAGTAACCTTAATGGGTGGTGATTCATTGGGACTTTCACATAGCAAACCTCCCTTAACAAACAAAGTAGGGTTAGCTTTCTTCCACTCATTTAGGTCAGTCAGTTTTTGTTGATACTCTTCCACTGGAGTGACAACTCTTGGTGGAGGAATGAATTCCTCTTCTTGGCATTCTGGTATACCAGTCCAAGATAAATCCTTTCTAAGGACACCATAGAAGTCACCAGCTGGTGGTGGAACCAGAGAGTAATCATTCATCCCAATCCCAGTCATGTCCTTAGGATCCCTTTGTTTAGCTACACAGGCTCCTAGGGTTTGGGTGGCTCTATCAAATCTTTGAATCTTGAGGTCAACATTATCTTTATTCTTAATGGCCTCATCTAACTTAGCCTGTAGGTCTCTATTGACCTTTGTCATGATATTTCTAATATCCATACTACCCTCTAGCTCATGTTTTAAGATATTTATCTTATCTTTTAAATCAAATTCCATTTTCTTGTATTCAGAAACGGTTT
Source organism: Glebionis coronaria (assembly GCA_025667525.1). Taxonomy (NCBI): domain Eukaryota; kingdom Viridiplantae; phylum Streptophyta; class Magnoliopsida; order Asterales; family Asteraceae; genus Glebionis; species Glebionis coronaria. The sequence goes on along the minus strand of JANFOE010001108.1, from coordinate 41,804 downwards.
TCTCAGTTTCAGTAAGAGCTAGTTGGTAATTGTACAATTTACACCTTTCAGTGCTCATATCATCTTTTAGTTTTAACACCTCTTTGTTAAGTCTATCAGTGTTTAACCTACAACCTTTGCTACAAAAAGCATCATCATATACCTCATTATCAGATGAAGAGGAGGAGTGTGCCATGAGAGCATATTCAACATGCTCTTCTTCTTCAATATCAGCAATCAAAGCTTTGTCCTCTTCAGCATCCTTAGCTAGATAGCTCCAATCCCATCCAGTACCATCAATTCCTTGAACTGCAACCATGGCCTTGGACTCTTGAGCTTTAACAACCTGACTTGAGGGTTTACCAGCATCAGATCTTCTAGGAGATCTGCATTCCCTCATGAAGTGCCCCATACGATGACAGTTGTAGCACTTAACTTTGGATTTATCAAATCCAGCTGTGTCTTTAGCATTGAAGGTCATCTTCTTCTTGAACCTTCTATTCCACCTATTTGCTCTTATACTAGCAAGAGCCATGTTCCACTTGATGTCCATCTCTTCCAAGTGCTCATCACTTATCTGCTCAAGGTCCTCATATGTAATCACTGAACCATTGGGCAAAGAAGCAATGTAAGCACACACAGTATCCAAATCCAAACCAGCAGGTTTAACTCTTGGGGAGTCATTCATGAATGTGTCAGCGTCTGAAAAGGAGACGTTGACAGGACTTGTTCCAGCGTTGACAGATGATGATCCAATAACTGGATGCATAAAAGAGTCCTTCTGATTGAATTGACCTTCACTATGAGAGAAGAAGGCCATGTTGCTGGTGCTAGCTTTGCTTCCATGTTGTGAAAGAGTTTCATCTTCCAACAGTCTTAGTTTGTTGTAGATGTCATCAAACGAGGAGCTCTTGTAAGTATTATTGGCAAGAATAGATCTTGCCTCAATCTTCCATGCCTCACCAAGACTTTTCAGAAAAGTAGCATTGGTGTCAACATCACCAACTTGTGTCCCCATGAAGGACAACTTGCTTGTGATGTCAAGCAATCTGCTTCTCACACTACTCAGTTTCTCATTGGGTTGAGCTTTGAAGACAGCATAGTCATGCAGAAGCTGCTTTTTCTTTTCTTCCTTAGTGTCTGCATTGCCACCATATGCAACTTCAAGTGCTTCCCAAAGATCCTTAGCAGATTCATAGCCTCTATATTTGTGCTGGTTTTCTTGTCCCAAAGAGACTTTCAGAATATTTAGGGCTTTCATGTCAACCCTTTTCTTTGCAATATCTTCAGCACCTACAGCTCTACCATCTCCAGGTTTTTCTTTCTTATCCTCTTCAGGGCATCCTTCAACAGCTGATCTTTGAGTAATGGCATCCTGAATCTTTTGAGCCTTATTGAATGAGTTTCCATATTCAATAATCTCCCAAAGTGTGTAATCAAAGATCCCCAGATATTGTTCAAAGTTGAACTTCCATAAGTCAAAGTTGGTTGCATCAAGCATGGGAATCCTGATGTTTGGTAAGGGTGAAGAGGAGGTGGTTATTGCTTCAGACATGATGTTGTTTTTGGTGTTTTTAGAAAATTAGGGTTTTGGTGTTCGTGTATCGTTCTGGTGTTCTTCAAAGATCAAAAGTTCCTCAACAAGCTCTGATACCACTTGTTGATCCCAAACTTAGATCTATTAGCTTTGTGTATACGAGATTAGATCAAGTATAACATGTAGAGAAACCTTTGTTATATGCTTTGTGAATCTAAGTGTTATGCGGAATTTAACACTTAAACAAGAACACAAGATGTAAACAAAACTTTCACTTTGATTATCAATGTCAAACTTGCTTACAATGAAAGATGTTTACGAATGAAAACTTATATAAAACTTGATACTAAACATTAACCTAAAGGCCTTCTTTTATAGACTAAGAAGCCTTGTATAATAAGCTACGTATCAACTATTCTAGGTAAAGATAAACATAGAAAATACATTGTCGCTTCTATCCTTACTAGAAGTATTCTAGAATATAATAAACGTGTAGCTTATATCTTCCATCAGTGCTTGTCTTCAATCTGTCAACGCTTGACTTTAACTTGTCAACGCTTGAGCTGTCAGCGCTTACTTTGTTCTTGTCAACGCTTGAGTTGTTCTTGTCAGCGCTCAAGTGATCTGACCTTAATTTATTCCCAACAAACTCATCGTAGATATAAGACATGACAAGATGTTGATATTGATAAAAAAGACAATATGTTACATGATGCATGACATAATCATGTGATGGAGGAAGAATACAAAAGGGAAGTGGTAGAAAATGAGAGTTTCTAAAATCAATTTTCTTAAAATGAGAAAAGATTTGATAAGGTGTGTTCTTTGGTAAATTTGGGTTGAAAGAGATTTGAGAAAATTGTGGATAATCAAGGCTTTCATTTGTGAAAAATACATTTCGCTTTGGTGTGAATGATATTTCAAAATGCTTTGGGTTAAGAAGATAAAGCACAAGATATTTTGGGAGTGACCAAAGGTTTGAAACAAAGATACCAAATGGTATTGGAACAATTGGAAAGTTTTAGAAAACCCGTTTTTGGTTGCTTCTGCCCGCGGTTCCTTATTTCCACCGGCGGTTCCATATCGATATGGAGCCACAGTCTCTATAAAGGACCGCCCACAGAGGGTGTGTTTAGGAGGATAAGGGAGTTTTTCCAATTCGGCAAATCCTAATGTTCTAGTCTAACTTCTCATAAAGTTATGCTAAAGAGCAATAAAAACTAGAACACACACAAAGGAAAAACACATAGGATCAATTAGCACGTAGGAAGAAGGCTAAGAAAAACCTAATGGCTACAAATGAAAAAGACTCTTAATGACATACAAATTTCATCAAAGTAAACTATCATTAGTCATATTTAGGAAGATCCATTTAATCAATTTAGAGAATGAGTATGAGACTATCACTAGAGGTGCTCAATTAAGGCTAAGCACGACTGTTTTTATGAGTTATATAATAACCCAACTTCCCACATGGAAGTTATTCAACCGTTAGGTCAAATTAAGATTCTAGTGAATTAATTCTCTAGTAGTCATTCTCAAGTTAGACAAAATGTAATTCCTACATTTGTCTAATAAAGTGTAGCAAGGATGAAAAGTGTATGACGACACAATGTACAACCTAATGAGGGTAAAGAATGCACCATTTCATATCTTGTCAAATAAGTCCAGTTAAGGTTATTTACCTTAATGGAACTTGAGGCTAATAACTTTGAAGTTTATAAACAACGTTTACACAAAACAAAGGAACGCTCTTGATTGGTCTTTTGGAAATGATACATTTACAAATTGCATTGCAATGTAAATTACTTGAGTATTTCGGATGAAACATCCAAGTTGTCAAATCGACTCTATTGTGCATTATAAGCAATTATTAAACAAATACGTCTAATAATTTGAACAAGTAGATTCAATATACCATCGTCAATACAAGTGTGAGTTATGATCCGATGTATATTATTAATAAACCACATTTATGTCTACACTTAAAAACATGTCAATTAGATTCGATAATGATACCATCATAGTTTGAATAATGAATTGATATTTAATCGAAATATTTCTTGATTCCCACAAACACTCATTTAAGAGAAAATAGCTAAGATTTTCAAATAGTGTTTCATGTTTTATAGTGAGACATTAATCTACTCGAACTAATAACACAATGATCGAGTAAGACGACCCACATCAATAGATTTGACAAGCTCCCAAAGCTTTCAAACCTAAAAGTGTTAAAGAACATGTCAAGGTGTACAAAATGTTTAGGTAACATTTGTAAACCAAGAGATGTTAATCCTATATGCAATGCACACATAAATAGACAAATAAGTAACACTACTACCAATAGTAATGATCACTTAAGAATGTCCAAAAACAAAAGAAAAAGCACAAAAGCATTCGTCTTCGTTTTGAGTGTTAGATACACCAAAGTATGCATAGCTTGATTTTATTTGAAAATAGTTTTCGACCCATTTCAAAATTTAATTAAGCTCAACACTTCATAAATATATCAATTTTCAAATATATATCAACAAGAGATGTCCAACTTAATAGAAAAGAATAAAACACAAGTTTTACGACAAACCGACGCTCAGTACTTTGGACAAAGTATGGAACTTAGAAAACATCCAAATTTTAAATTTTGAATAAAGGTTTGAAAGCATTTTTAATAGAAAGTAAATTCAATTACGTTCGATATGACGGGTGGCACGACTTTTACGGACTTACGCTTGATTTTATATGATTTTTCAAAATTTGCAAAAATCTGTGTCGGACTGACTGCGGTTCCATATTGATAAGGGACCGCGGGGAACAGATAAAGAACCGCGTCTAGAGAACAAAAATGTGGTTTTTGGCCAAAATCATTTGGTAACTTTTTGGAAGGACTTAGGACTCTAAAAAATCATTTTAGACACATAGAACTCGTATTTTAGAGTTAATTATGACACAAAAGATTTTTATACTTCCAAACATGAAAAGATTTAATTCAAGCTATTATACAACGTTTATTTAACACCAAAACTACGAATGAAACAACAAAACACATTTCATAAGTAATCACTCTTCATGAATAATTTGATACAAAGATCGTCTCTTATTTTAAAAAACGTTATCATTTTTAAAAACCACTTGTTTTGAAAAAGAGAGCAAAGATCGATCCAAGCTTTAAAGTACAATATACTTCAAAGATCTTGAATAACCTCGCTTTGATACCAATTGTAGAAACTAGAAGGGGGGGGGTTGAATAGTTTCTAGTTCATTTTCAAAACATTTCGGCTTAATCCACTGTGCGCGGTTCTTTATTGTACTCGCGGTTCTTTATCAATAAAGAACCGCCGTTCCATTTAGGGAACCGCCGACAGTGGACTTAACCTGTTGTTACATGTTAAACTTTGACAAACCTTTGCATCAAATTCTTCCTCAAGTTTGACTACATATGAGATGTGTTTGATTGAAAGATAAATACTACAAGTAAGAAAACACACAAACACATCAAATCAAGAGTAAATCAAGCAATAGTCTAAACACTAAGCACACACGTACTAAGCATAAGCTTTTCCACAACTAAGATGTTTAGACTAAGTAATGTACACTTGACCATAATCAAAACATCAAGCACACACGTACTAAGCCTTAACTTTTCCGCAACTTAGATGGTTAGATTATGAGATGCACACAACACACAATAACATATAAATGCATCGATAAGAGTAAAGACATAAATGTAAAGGAAAGTACCGACACGATGATTTATAGTGGTTCGGTCACGAAGCTCCTCTTCGCCCTACTCCACTCCTCGAGTACACCTTACTCGAGAGTTACTTCACTAGTCAACAAAATCCTTAAGGTGGAGAAACCATACACAACGTCGCTTATCCAATTTCCGACTCTAAGCTAAAAGTCGAGTCTTAATCTTAGGTAGGACCAATCTACACAACGTCGCCTACTTCACCATTTTCCGACACAAGGATAAATGTCGAGTCCTAATCTTAGGTAGGACCAATATACACACAACTTACACAACTTCTAAATTGACACACCAATTTGGATCTACACAACTACACAACTCTTCACAACTACCCAACTACCCAACTCTTCACAACTACATAACTACTCCACTCTTCACAACTACACACCTATACAATGCTTCACCCTAGTTATGTTTAATGGCCCAACATAACAAACCTTGTGTTTTATGGCATAAACACATAAACCATATAGATCTAAGTACTCACCACTTAGATCTATGACTCTAACACTATATCCAAGTATTAGCAAACTTGGATCTACACAACTAACACCTAATCTAAGGATACCCATCTCTTGGATCTACTACCCTTACAAACACATCCAAGTGAACCCAACACTTGGATCTTCTACATATACATAGTAGGAAAACAATGATTTAATCAAGAATGAGAGATCTTCATCATGTTATGAACCCAACACTTCATGGTAATGGAAGTGTTCTTCTCTTTGCACTTGAGAAGATGAGAGGATTGAAGGAGAGAATCACATCTTAAACAAGATTAATCTAAACTAACTAATCAAGGAGTTTAAATATGTTTTTAAAGAAACTGTGCAAAAAGGGTTGAAAGAAAAGCTGAAAATGATCCACTATTTATAGGGCAGCAATGCAACGGCTATAAAGACCCGCGGTTCATTAAGTGCCCCCGCAGTTCCTTATCAATAAGGAACCGCGGGTTCCTTTAAGGAACCTCCGGCTTGGAGACCGTGCATTTTTGTCCTTTAGTGGGGAAATACCAATTATAACCTCAAATGATATTTCTTTGGCATTTGGAATATGCCAAATTCAAATTAAAGAATATTCTTTGGAATATACCTTAGAGAATATTCTTTGGAATATTACAAATTCAAATTTCCATTTTCTTTTTAATAATACATTTTCTTTAAAATAAAGTTTATTAAAATCTTTTGTCACATTCGATTAAATGTGAGTTTTAAGAAAATATTAATCCTTGATCACTTAGTTAGGTTAATGACATGTTTATTCATACCTTGAGTGATTCATGCCGAATGCGATCTTGGAGGCGTCAAGAGAAGTATACAAATGTATTCTTGAGTGATTGCGAGTACCTTAACATTTTACATAATGTATTGCGAATTATACGTTTGTCATCAACAAAACATAAAGAGATTATATCGACAAAACATCGTAATGTTTGCACTAACATAAACTAAATCCAATTCTAATTCTAACCTTGAAACGCCCTCTAAACGTATGTTCTGAGTAAACATGCTCCAAACCTAGATATGACACATATGCCCTTACTTTTCTCACATACAAGTCATCAGTCATATAAAATAAACAAAATTAAAGTACAACATTATTGAGTTGTATCTTACTCCTTCCGACATCCTCCAGCAACCCTCTTTTGACTAAAAAAAACTTCACTCAATCCCTTCCCACACCCTTTATAGTTGTCTATCCATCAATTATTACTCCTTCCTTTGATACACTTACGATGTCTCACTTAAATTTACTAAAATACTACAAGTGTAGGTACTGAGTTTTGGTAAAACATGAATCTATATGATAATAAGAACAAGTTTTACACAATGCCCATTTGACCACTAATAACACCATTCGTACTTTCAACATTTATAAAACTGATTAGAAATGGATCAAAGATTTACAAATGAGCACAAGATTGTTGTAGAACACTATCACAAAGTGAATGACAAATGAAACTCTCATTTTGATGAATCAAAGCTAAGCTCTTGATTCAATGAAAGGAGGACCATATCACTATAATACTTTGTATTATTTTGTGTATTTCGAATCTCTAATCATCTCTCTATTCAAGCATACATATGTATAGGTGAAAGTACATGTGTAACATGTGATGGTTGGTGAGATGTACCGTTTGTAGAAGTACATCTTTCAATGAATGCTTATCTTCTTGAAAAAGCAACGACCATGCTTTTGTAATAGTGCTAACAACCATTCTTACTTTTATATCAACTCTCGTATATTGTTTGACTTCAAAGAAAAAGTAATGTCGCCTTTTTTCTTATTAGTGGATTTGAAGTTTCAACCCATATATTGTTCATTCAAAGATGGTCTTCACGGCGTTAGTGAGTTATTGTCATCACTCATTAACTCTATCACCTTTATCATTGTGGTTTTCTTCACTCGTTGAGATTTGTCTTAGGTTGTGACGAGTTTTATTCTAGATTCTGAAGAACATTTTGTAGATGACTCGTTGAACTTATTTAAGTTCAATGACTTGTTTTCTACTTAGGATTTTTTTTATACAAATCTTGTACAAGGCATAATTAGACACTAAATTAATCCAGCTACACAAATTTCAAATTTTAACACATGTGGTTGCTAACTGTTGAGTCATGTCTTCGCGAAGTAGGTGGTCGCCAAAGATTTGACGTCATCGGTCCGTAGCTTAAAATCCACTTTCAGCGACCGCCAATGAGGCCAAATTTTTTCAACCATAAATGGTTGACCACAAATGGGGCCTGCAAATTGCCACTAAATGTGTATACCCTTTAAATATTTATATTTATTTTTTAAAATTATTTTTCTACTAAAATAACCTTTTTAATCAAAAAATAAATACTATTTATTTTTAACATTCGTTTGGTGACAACACATGTATACACAATTAGCAACTATTCGTAGACGCTATTTGTTTTTTTTTGAACGGTAACTTTTTATAAAAAGCTAGCAAGGAGCTATAAAAAGATTACAAAGAAAGTAAATATGGATGTTGCATCCAATAGTTTCAACAAAAACTACACTTACATCCCACGAAACCAAGAAAAAGACCGGGTAACAATATCATCAAAAATAACACTCCTACGGGGACTGCGATTTGTAAAGAGAATGTGGTTACGAAAGTTCCAAATACTTCACCAAACCACTAAGAAAACTCCTTCACATACCTCTTTGAGCTTGGACCCAAATTGAATAGAAGAGAACCAACCTATCCAATCCGCGTAAGACTCAACGGGATACCAGGAATGTTCCACCACCTGCAAACACGATGGGAGACATCTCGAGCCAAAGTACAACGGTAGAATAGGTGCAATGAGTGTTCATCCTCTTCATCACAAACTGCACATCGAGTGGACAAAACACTAACATCTCTTCGAACTAGATTCAACCTAGTAGGAAGAAGATCAAGCTGAAGCTTCCATGCAAAGATGTTAACCTTAATAGGCACATAATGGGTCCACCGAGAAGCAGCAGACTTGGGCAGAAAAAATCATTAATGATGAAACGAGCATCCTTAACTTGAAAAGACCCAACACCCTTAAAATCCCATAACCAATGATCTTCATCATTTGATAGCTCAACCGATTCCAAGAGACCTTGTAAAAGAAGAAGTTGATGCGCCTCAACACAACATCAAATAGCACGACGAAAAGACTCGACAAGAACACTCCCATGCAGCTTCTCATCAATTGAACAACCCTTATTAGACTCGAGGGCAAATAGGCGAGGAAAACGACTAGATATAGGACATTCTCTAATCCAAATATAAGACCAAAACCGAATACTCCTACCAGACCCAACGTGAAGCTTATAGTGAGCCATCAAATCAACACCTTGATGTTTAAAAGCATGAACCTCCCTAAGAATCGACACCCAAGCCGAGTTCTGCATAGAACGCGGCTGAATATAATTCCCATGAGCAACACTAATAAATCTAAACCACAAGGATCCATCCTGAGACAAGAACCTCCACACCCATTTAAAGAGAAGAGATATATTCAAAGCATAAAAACTCAAAACACCCAATCCTCCATTACTTTTAGGAGCAAGGACTTTGGACCATGGAACCCACACAATTTTCTTTTCCCCTCCTTGAACCCCATTAAAAAAATTCCGACGCAAACTATAGATAGGTGTTGAGCCCAGAACTGATTGAAGGAGCGTGAATCGGCCTCCAATAGAAAGAGTTTTAAGTTTCCACTTGGACAAGCGAGCCTTAATCTTAACATTCAAATCCTCCCACAACTTGGTGAGCGACATGTTCCCTCCGACCATAATACCAAGATACTTAAAAGGAGCCTTCAACACCGCACAACCGATTGAATTAGCAACAACAGAAACTGTGTCCACAGAAACACAAAATCCTAGCAAATGACTTTTCTTAAGGTTAATGACCAAACCAGAAGCTAAGGAAAAACATTTGAGACATTGCAAAATACCCCGAATATTGTCTTTCGACCACTCCCCCAACGAAAATAGCGTCATCCGCATAAAACATATGAGAAATCGTAAAGGACGGACCGATCCTAAAACCTTTTAAGAAACCAGCTTCTATGTACCTCAAAATAGATAAATGAAATGCCTCCATAACGAGAATGAAAAGATAAGGCGCTAAAGGGTCACCTTGTTTAAGGCCTCGAAGAATCTGAAACTCAGAAGTGGGGCTCCCATTAACAAGAATAAATGCCATACCTCCTAATAAACTCTTTTTGATCCAACCTCGCCACTTAGAACCAAACCCAAAAGAGTGAAGCACATCGTCCAAGTAGTCCCACCTAATTGAATCGTAAGCTTTAGCAAAGTCTACTTTGAAAATCATAGCCTGCTGTTTTTTCCGTTTACACCAAGAGAGAAGTTCATCGAGAATAAAAGGACCATCAAGAATCTGACGGTTCGGAAGAAATGCTGTTTGAACATCCGAAACAAGATTGGATATAACCTTCGAAAGACGTCTAGCTAGAATTTTAGTCACAATCTTATATAAGCTTCCAATCAAACTGATAGGTCGATAGTCGTTAACAAACTTGGGATCATGACACTTCGGAATAAGAGCAATAAACGAAGAGTTACACCCTCGTGTGAAAGAGCTATGAGAAAAAAACCAAGATACCGCAATATATAAGTCCGTCCCAAATATACTCCAATATTTACGAAAAAATTCAAAGGAAAAACCATCCGGCCCTGGTGATTTGCTTCCCCTGCAATCCTATACCGCGTCCCGTATCTCGGCATTAGAGACCACCTTTGTCAATTCGATAACCTGACCCAGATAGAGCTGGGCTGGAAAACTGAAATTGAGTCGACACCGACTAGAGCCAGAATCTTGAAACCTAGATGAAAAATAAGAACGAAATTCCTCCTTTACCCGACAAGGGTCATACACCCAATCACCATCAACCATAATACCTTTAATAGACAAATTAGCATGCTTACGGTTAATAATACCATGAAAAAACTTGGTATTCTCATCCCCCTCAATCACCCATTGCACCTTAGCCTTTTGAATCTGATCCCGAGCAGCATTGGAGTTGATTTCTTGTAGTTGTCTCGTTAAGTCCATACGGGATAACAAAATGTCATCAGACACCACTCCTTGTTCGAGAGAAGAATCGATGGCCCTAAGTTTAGACTTGATCGAATTAATTTCACCCGAACGTTTTAGATTCATACTTGTAACCCATGAACGAATCACTTTTTTTGAGGGTTTGAAGTTTCTTAGAAAATTGGACCATCCCATTACTATTATCAAGGATGGTAGAACTCCAACAATCTGAAACCATTTGTCCAAAACCATCCCACCCAAGCCAAGAATGATACAATTTAAAAGGAATAGCGCCAAAATCAGCAATCTTATCTCTGAGTAAAATAGGACGATGATCTGATAGATGTCGGTCAAGGAAAATAGCAGATATATTTGGAAAAACAGAAATTAAACCTTCACTCACCAAAAAATATCCAGTTTACTCATTTTAGACGCCGAATGATGGGCCCATGTAAACGCATAACCTTCCAGATTAATTTCAACAAGACCAGAATCCAGAATAAATCTATTGAAGACAGAAGCTCCAAGCGAACTGAAAACCGACCCCAATCGTTCTATTTCGAAACAGACTTCATTATAGTCCCCAAGCACCATATACTCACCTTTCCAACGAGACACAAGAGAGGTAATATAATTCCATAGACACCGTTTTTCCGAAAGAGATTGAGGAGCATAGACAGAAATGACAAGAAGATCCAAATTTTTTGGAGTCCAAGTACCATAAACCGCAACAAAAGAGTCATAAATAACATGATGAGACTTAGAAAACACAAAAGAATCCCAAACACAAAGAATTCCCCCAGAATTACCAACAGCTTCACTAACGACATATTCAAAGATACTATTCCCCCATAAAGATTTAACCACCATATCAGAAAACCCTTCAATTTTCGTTTCTTCTAAAGACATAAAACTCACCTTATTCTTCGAATTTAACTCCCGAATCCATGTTTTTTTTGGCCTGGGATCCAAGGCCTTGAATGTTCAAAGAAAGAACATTCATCGGAGACCCTCAACATCTCCACAAGATCCTATTATTTTCTCCATATCTTTCGCACACCCATCCATGTCATAACCCATAGCTTGACCCACCCTAATCATGTCTTCAAGAGCATCCAAAACTGAACCACCATTATGCAAGCCTTGACTGTTACTGATATCCTCCAAATTAGCCTCGACATTAGGAGAAGTTACCTTCATAACGCGAGAACTAAAGCTAGATGATTGACCTTGATGCGAGCCTTGGTGAGTAGAAAAATTCTTCGGAGTAGCTGCGCCAGGATCCTGTTCCTCTAGAGTAAAACCTGGTGGATTAGGAAGACTAGTATCTTCCACGGAGTTATTCTTATCAACTGCTAGTTTGCGGAGTAGAGGATAAATATTTAAAGGATCACTAGATTCTTCACTGCCATTAACAGGCTGTGCTTGGTCTTTCACCATGTCTTCATTGTTATCGCCAAATTCAGTTTCAGAAACAGCCTCTTCCTCAATACCAAAGTCACCTTGAACGTTCTCAGCATTATTATTATTACTGCCCGGAATAGTACCGTCCCCATCAACAAAATCACCTTCACCGCCAGGGACTACATCATCCACTACCTTAAACACAGGGACCCAAACAAATAACTCTTTAGCACGTACCACAAAAATCTTTCTACGAACAATAATCTTGAATTTTTCAAGAATAATGTCTTCTTGATTAGTATTGATGCAGATTCTTTTACGCGCAAAATTAGCAACATTACCTTCTTCAAGATCCATTACTTGGCCCCACTTAGAGCCTATCCTATCATACGTAGCACGAGATAAAGCGTGGAAAGGAACACCTTCAATATCAACCCAAACTATCCTTTCCCTAGAAACGAAGTCAGGCTCAACATTACATAACCTGATAAACCAAGAAGCAACACCCGAGTACTTCATAAGTTTAACTTTAGTATAATTGGAGGCCAATTTCATCATAACCCACAGACCTCCAAATACGAAACCTTAACATTTTTAAAACCCCCAGCAGACAACAAAACACAAATATTGGAAATGGAAGAAAAACACTTGACTTCTCCCATAACAAAATGATCAAGGTTGCGTTGGACCGTAAACGCATCATCCATAACTAGGGCAGGAGCAGGAGAAACAGCAGGCATAGTAGGAGGGATATTAGGAGGATTACCTTTAACCGCAGACGCAAATGACGGTTTGTTATGAGAAACATTAGGTGGTCCCTGGAATGATCGAGGAGATTGATGACGTTCATAACGAACCATTTTGGCATAGAGATGCATACGACCTATCCACAAAGTACAGAGATTCCCTACAAGCCTCTCAACTTTGTCCACTTTAATGAATCGAAAAAACGCGAATCGTTTTCCAGCCTTAGACCTACGATTAGGTATAAACACATCAACCACCGTACCATACGATTGACATACCCTCCATAGATGTTTAGATGTAGTATCATCCGGAAAGTTAGTCACAAAGATTGATTTAGCAATCGAACGAGTCTGATCAGCAAAACTACGATACTTAAAAGCCATAAAGAAATTAGCAACCAGGAAGGGAAGCGTCACAAAATTAGGGTTGGGAGAACAAAAAGGCGATGAACACAAAAAACGGAAACCCTAGAAATCAATTCAAAAATAAAGAAGCGATTCATCGAAACCAACAAGTATCTCGTGCGGAACTATTAATCACAAAGGAGTAGGGACGATCAAGATCGAAGCCTAAACCCTATCACAAACCGCCTGGCAACAAGATATATGCAGCCCTAAATTAATCCCAGCGTTATTCAATGGATACAAGATTAAAAGGATCGAAAACATAATTCAAAAAATAAAGAAGTGATTAAAATCATCCAACAAACACCTCGTACAGGACGATTGATCACAAAGGAATAGGGACGACCAAGATCGAAGCCTAAACCCTATCACAAATCGACTAGTAACGATGCATAAATTAGACAAACAATTAATCACAACGTTATTCAATGAAAAGAAGATTAAGAAGATTGAAACCCGTGTTATAAAACCCTAGATCTGAAATCGCCCATAGAATATTAAGAAGATTGCGATGCATGTGAATCTCGTAGACGCTATTTGTGGTCAAGCATTTATGTTGAAGATTTGTGGTCGCTGTAAATTATGACCTATGATCGCCAATTTTTTTAGCTACATACCAACAACGTCGATCGTATGGTGACCACATGTGGTTGACTATGTGGCGACCACATCTAGTCGCCAAACTGTTTTGCGAAGACTTGACTCAACTTTAACAACAACATGCGTTAAACTTTGAAATTTTTGTAGTATTTTTGTAAATTTCAATTGAGCCACCGCAAGTGTATCGGAAGAATGAGGAAGAATTTATAGATAGACAAGTATAAGTAACACTTTACTTTTAATGAGTCAAAATAAGGGTACGGTAAGGAGGAAGGAGTAAGGAGTTATTTGATAACCCAATGATGTTATACTTTTTTTTTTGTTTATGTGAGATAGTAGATGACACTCGTTTAGAATACCTTTATTTAAATACATGTGAATAAATGTATATATGTGAAAGAAAAAGAGAGAAACATGCAATTAATATGATCGACATAGATAATTAACCAAAAACCACAAAGCTTATCTTTAACTTTATGAGCCATTTTTAACTTCTAATCGATAAATCTTTCAACCAAACTACATATTTTATACTCAACCTAAACCCCAAATAATGCAAAATCATTAAACAACCGCTCGTTGTAGTTTTACATATCCTAAAAGTGGATAGATAAACACATTTCTTCCTTTTTAAAATTCATCTTGTTTTAGACATTTTATTTTCTAATAACGACTAACATTTACACAATATATACATAATAAATGCCTAAAGATCAATTTTAAAAAGGAAGAAATGTGTTTATCTATGATACTTTCAGGATATCTAAGACTATAAAGAGCGATTGTTTAATGATTTTGCATTATTTGAGGTACGGATTGAGCATCAAAATATATATTTTGGTTGAAAGATTTAGAGATTAGAAGATGAAAATGGCTCATAAAATCTAAAGTAGATAAGCTAGATGGTTTTTATTTAATTATCTGTCTCTATCATATTACTTTGTCTATTTCTTTCTCTTTCTCTTTCACACATATATACATTTAGGTGTTGTTTGTTTTAATAAAAAAGTCTTATCAGCCTGTTAATAGACTAAAGCTTTTAATCAGTTCTTTTAGAGGTTGAGTGTGTTTGTTTTTTCATTTTAGTTCAGAGGCAAGTAGAGGTAAAAAAACATATGGATAGACCAAACATGAAAGAAAAATCTGAATGCCTCTATTTGAAATAATAAAGAATTTAAATGTTAAAAAAAAACAATATTAATTAATTTTCCGCCTTAACTTCAGATACATATGTGCGAATCAAATTGAGATTCAGATCCTCTTAACAAACAAACAACACCTTACTACGTGTATTTAAAGAAAGTATCCTACGAGTAAATATATTAAAATCAAATCTTAAACCGAATCCAATTCTAAGTCTAAACATATATACAAACCAAACACCTCTAAATGTATGCTATGAAAAAAATGCTCCATAACATAATTATTCTTACTTTTTTCAAGCGCGTGTCATCGACTATATCTCACATGTCCTAAGCTGCTAAGCATCACTTGGACGAATACTTATTTGGTTAGAGGCCGATTCTCACACTAATTGAAACACAAGTCGACTTTGTTATCTTGTTCGGTTTTATGCATTTATATTATGGAAATGACTTCAATGCTTTACTCGTACACATGGGACTTTTATAGTTATAATTAGGGCTGAGCATCGGTCCATGACCGGACCGGACCGGCCAAGACCGGACCGGACCGAGGACCGAAATGGTCCGAAACCCCGGACCGAGACCGGACCGAAATGGTCCGGTCCGGTCCGGGTTGGTCCGGTCCGGTTCGGTCCTCGGTCCGGTCCGGTCCTATTAGGCATAATTGGAGAAATTTTGGTAAGACCGTACCGGACCGGACCGGACCGAGGACCGAATTAGCTCAAAACACCGGACCGAGGACCGGACCGAAATTGTTCGGTCCGGTCCGGTTCGGTCCGATCCGGTCGGTTTTTACGGTCCGGGTCGGTTTTGGGTCTGCCGTGCTCAGCCCTAGTTATAATGATAAAATATTAGTAAGGTTAATACTTGAAATGCTCTAAGATCATTTATTAGTTATTTGTTTTTATACTCATCAAATACCTCATGTGACTTATGTGACATATGCGACTTATGCAACTTAATACAAAATAAAAAGTTATTTGAGAAATTTTAATAAGTCGCATAAATCGCATACGTCGCATAAAATATTTTGAAAATTTTTAATAAGTTGCACAAGTCACATATGTCGCATATATAGCATTTCATTATGTTTTCCAAAAGTGTGAAACCCCAGTTTTGATTCAAACAAATGCAAACCCATGTTTTAATTTAACATTACGAAATTACAAAAGCAACATATTTCAGTGAAGATACTATAAGTGAGTCATCAAGATTACAATGACATTTAATGTAATGTTTATGATGATGATTTGTCAGTAGTCAGTTCATGTACCAATTTTTCAAAACAGATGCATAAAACCCAATTACAAAAGAGTCTTTCTCTAAAAGGTATCTAAAATTGGCGATTACTTAATTGGCCATCAAAGAATGCGGTTAAAAATGCGGTTAGGAGTTAAGAACATCAACGTTCCTTCGTACATTGTTTATAGTGGAGTCCCATACAGAAAGAGATAAGTCAATTGTTCGATTGCTTTATAACTCGATAGGCGTAGGTTGAATTGTCACCTACGACGCAACGGGCCTTCCGATAGAATGTTGATTGATGTGTACAAGTCAAATGTTGGTTTTAGGAAGGACAATGGCATTTCCATGTGCCATGAATAAGATCACCGGCCCTTTGGAGGAAGTACCAGGATGTCTTGAATGTAAATTAAACGCTCGGAAAGCACAATTATAATATGAAACTTTAGAAAAACAAGATAGAGTAAAAACCATAAAATACCATCTTACTTATTGTTTTGTGCCGACTTTAAACACTTACTATTTTATCTCGTGACTTTACCATTCTATTTCAAAATCGTTTCGAAGTTACCCATTTGGTAACTTGGCAGCGTGACACGGTAATATCCACGTCATTCTTTTTTTACGTTTATTAACGCCACGTATGATTTCCACTATCTATAATTTACGTTGACTTTACTTACTAAAAAACGAGTTCTATTTTTACACACACTTACTAAAAAACGAGTTCCATTTCCCTCTCATAACAAAATCCATCATTATAATCCAGTTTTTTCTTGTTGATAGTCGATTTAGTTTCACCGTTGAATCAAGATGGCAAAAGGTAATCTATCCATCTCTGAATATCATAAAGTAATTTCTGGAAAAATTAGGGTTTTGGAAAAAGGGGGTTTTCATTTCATGAACTCTGATTGATGTAATTTTAGGGATGATAACTCGTTATTATTCATTGTTAAACGTTTGTATAACATTAATTGATAATACCCCCTTTTTTGAAACACTAATTGTTCCAAAATATCTAATTAATTTGCATAAACCCTAATTGATGTAATTTTATGGATGATAACTAGTTATTATTCACTGATAAACCTTTGTGTAACACTAATTGAAAAAAATCCTCTTTTTCGAAACCCTAATTTTTCCAGAATATCTAATTCATTTGCATAATCCCTAATTGATGTAATTTTATGGATGATAACTCATTATTATTAACTGATAAACGTTTGTATAACACTAATTGAAAAAACCCCTCTTTTTTCGAAACCCTAATTTTACTCTTATTACCTAATAAATGTGCATAAACCCTAATTGTATCCTCCATTATTTAACCTTAATTACATTATGCTTTGCAGGTAAGTACAAAAAGAAGAAAAAAATTAGGAAGCCTGTCTTTACTGTATATCTAAAATGGGATGAGATCTTCTATCCTCAACCAATGAGGTACGTTGGGGGTGACATGAAAGAGGTAAATGATACCAATTTTGATGAAATGTCATATGACATTCTTAGGGAGATTATTAAAAGGTTACTTCCTAGTGCAGTCTTTAGCAAAATTTATTATTGCCGAACAGATCAAGAGTTACACTTAGGCCTTAAGGAAATTAAATGTGATCAGGATATTCTAGATATGCTTACAGCTGGGTATGAAATGCCAATGAGATAAATATGTATTTAGAACACTTTGATTATGATATTATTGAAATGCTTAAACTTGAACAAGAGCATGAAAACATAGGAGAGTCTAGTGATGAGTATTATTCCAGTGATGAAGAACTAGTTGTTGACAATTTAGATATTCAAACTGAGGGTGATGACTCTGTTGTGATTAAGAACTTCAACACCCACGACCCATTCCTCAATAAGCTTTGTACTTCAAGGGTTCTTTTTAGAGGTAGTGCTAATTTTAGGTTGCCTGAATTACATGAACAACCACAGGTAGACCCTGATGAAAGCAATATTGATTCATCGAATAAGATAAAAAAGGGTGTTGTTTATCCCGCATTTGACCTTGACATCCCATGGGATAAGATGAAGCCAATCCTAGGAATGAGATATGAGTCCCCTAGTCAGTTGAAGTTAGCCTTAGCAAACTATGGTGTTGCCCATGGTTATCAGCTCTGGTACATGAAGAGTGACTGGAAGGAGTTGCTTGTTTATTGTGGAAGAAATGTTGAACAGGGTAGATGTGCAGGGAAAAAAGGTAACATAAATAAGGTTATGAAAAATAAGGTTAGGACAACTGGGTCTAAGGGAAAGGGAAAGGTTGTGGGTAAAAAACCAAGCAAGTTAAAAAAGGTGAATGTGAAAAAGGTCACCACTTCTCCTGGTGGAGGTACATCAGCTGGATCACCTGGTAAATGGACAAAGAAAATGATTTAGTATGAAAAAAGTAACTTGCCCATTTAGGTTGTATGCATCTTGGATGCATACTGAGCATTCATTTCAAATCAAGTCATTGATTTTAGACCATAAATATTGTAGGAATTACAACCTGGGATCTTTAGTCACATACAAGTGGATTGCATTTCATTATTATAAAGAAATTGTTGAGGATCTATTTATGCCTTTGAGAAAAATGAAAGAAAACACCAGGCAAAAGTATATGATAGATGTAAGTATTGGTCAAGGCCGTAGAGCCAAACAGTTAGCATTATTTGATCATGAGGGTGGCCTGATTGAGCATTATGGCAAGTTGTATCAATATAGAGATGCTATTCTAGCATCTAACCCAGGGTCAAGTTGTCGGGTAGATGTCGATGTATCAGCAAATAGGAAAGAAACTTTTAAAAGGATATATATTTGTTTCAAAGGGGTCAAAGATGGATGGTTAGCAGGCTGTAGAAAGGTTATCGGGTTGGATGACTGTTTTTTAAAGCATACATGTAGGGGGAACTACTAACAGCAATGGGAAGGGATGGAAATAACCAAATGTATCCCATTGCATGGGCTGTAGTAAGGATTGAGAATCATGAAAATTGGGGTTGGTTTATTGGTCAACTGGTTCATGACTTAAATATACAAGATGGAGATGGAATAACAATCATATCTGATTCCTATAAGGTAACACATTTAATAATTTAAATTTGATTTTTGTTAATTCTGTTTATTTGTTCTTAATCAATGCCTTCTGACATAGGAATCACTTGATGCTGTTCATGACTAGATACCGCAAGCAGAACACAGGAAATGCACAAGGCATCTTTATGCCAATTTTAAGAAGAAGTACAGCGGAATGCAGTACCAAAGAATTTTTTGGGCTGCAGCATCCTGTACATTAGAACAGCAGTTTGATCAGATCATGGAACGTATAAGATTGTTAAACCAAGAAGCATTTGATTATTTGGTTAAAAGGAATCCCAATTCTTGGTCAAGGCCTTTCTTTGAGATGGACCGGAGATGTGCTGCATTTGAGAACGGTATATCGGAAAGTTTTAACTAAGCAATCTTGGAACCAAGACACAAACCTATCATAAGAATGCTAGATCAGAGTAGGTTATACATAATGCAAAGATTGGTTGCAATGAACAAGCTTGTTTCAAGTTTAGAAGACACTATAACACCTAGTATAAGAAGAAGGTTAGAGGTACTCAAAGAAAAACAAAGGTAAATGCTCTTTATGCTTGTATATAATTCATTGTTTTTGTTAGTATTTGACCTATATACTAATCTAGTTGTTTCTGTTATTGCAGAGATTGGATTGTATTTAAGAGTGGCTACCAAGAACTTGAAGTCTGAAGGTATGATGAGAGCTATGGTGTGAATTTACTTAACAAGGTATGTACCTGTAGGATGTGGGAGTTGAGTGGGGTTCCATGTATGCATGTTGTAGCTACAACCTTGCATGAAGGAACTGAAATAGATCTAGGAGTAAGCCATTGGTATAGTCAAGAGTTTTGGTTTAATGCTTATCAATTCTCCATTAGACCCGTACCTGGGTCTAACATGTGGAGAAGGACTAATGACATTCCACCCTTACCTCCACTTTTAAGAAGGATGCCTGGTAGACCACAGAAAGAGAGAATAAGAGCCCCTGATGAAAACAATGGAACATAAATTAGTAGGAGGGGTAGAACAATGACCTGCAAAAACTATTGGAAACAGGGTCATAATAAGGCAACATGTCAAGAAGAACCCCAACCTAAACCTGTTGTAGAGAAGAAAAAACCAAGGAGAAAGCTTGCTGTTGTTGTTGGGCAATATGCATCTAGTAGAGGTGGTAGGGCTGGAAGAGGTCAAGGAGGTGGAATTGGGGGTTCTGGTATTGGGTTGGATGAGACAGCTGAAGGTAGTGGTGGTAGGGGTGTTGGATCAGGTTGAAGAGGAGTTGGAAGAGGTGTTGGGAGAGGTGTTGGGAGAGGTGGTGGTAGGGGTGTTGGATCAGGTTCAACTAACAGGGGTGGTTAAACTAGGAAACCATGTACAAAGGCTGGTTCAAGTAGGGGAGCCAAAACTTCTACATCAAATGGATGGTTAACTGCAAAACATGTATACCCACTTAATTACTTAATTTTTTATTTAATTTTGTATACATCTAATAATGATAAACAAGAGAAAACATGTAATACAGGAATATCAATTAGAGCTTGATGAGGAGGCTTTTAGGGAGCATATGCATGAAGAATCACTAAGACAGGCAAAGGAAAATGCAGAACAAGAAAGGATTGATAAAGAAAGAAGGGAATAGCAGGAGTGGGAAGATACGCATGATTACTACAATCCAGCTGATTGGATACATGACATTCAACATGATTGTGCACACAATCACCAAAATGTTGAGATTTTATTCCCACACATGCAAGTCCCACATCCTACACAAGAATATGTTGTTAAAGGTGTTAGGGAAAACCAACATGAGGGTCAATCTGTTTTACCACACATTCATTCACAACCTACACAACAATATGTTGGTCAAACTATAACAACTGCAGATATGAAAGATGCACCAATCATGATGGAAGCAAGTGTTGAAACTGCTGTTGAAGATCAAGTTGTTGATAAGGTGGATGAAACTGATGCTAGAGGCAAGGCTCCCATGTTAGTTGATCCAAAACCTGCACCAAAAAGGAAGAGGGGTAGGCCACCATCACATGTAGATGGAGTAAGGATTTATCACAAGAACCGTGGCAGATCCAAAAGAATTGCCAAAATGAAGTTGAACAAACCATTTGTGTTTGACAAGGATGGGACTAGAAGTACTCCAGATAAATCCTTTGATGTTTCTCCTTAACTTTCTAAACCTTAATGTCTGTAATGAACTTTTAGGAACTTATAAGTGCTTAGCTTTTGGTAATGGGTCAAAAGGGTAGTCAAGTGAATCTGGGTATTGCAAGGTTTATGGGACCTGCAAATTCTGTTGTAATCTTTTTGTCTTGAACTATGTATTTGACTGCCATGATATATTGTAAAGCGGCACTTAATTATGTTTAGATTCCTTTTGTGTGTTGTTTAATCCTACTTGATAAAAGCACCAAAATCTTGCAGAAAACAAGACAAGATTGTGAGTTTGTTTATTTAACTTGTGCACAATGTCTCATACAACTTGTGGCAGACAACCAAACTTGTGCACAATGTCTCATACCACATGTGGCAGACAACCAAATTTGTGCACAATGTCTCATAACACTTGTTGCAGACAACCAATGAATAAATACTCAACAAACAAAACACTGAAGACATGAACTGAGTACAAAAAACATGGTTCAAAGCTGATACATACTTAAACAAAACATTCAGTACACAAAACCTAGTTCAAAGCTGATACATACTTAAACCCTACACATTCAGTACACAAAACCTAGTCCAAAGTTAATCATCACGGGCTGATACATACTTAAAAACACAAATCCTACTAATATCTAATTCATAACATAGAAAAACAACAATAAGGCCACCATGATCAAAGATGTCTTCTTCCAAAACCTTGCATTCTTCTTACTCTTGATCAACTCATCTTGCACCACAACCAATTGTTCAAGGCTTCTTATCTCAGCATCAACTTCCTGTCTCTGGTGAGGATTCAACTGGAAATGCATCTGATACAAAAGCCCTTTGTACCAAGCATTATCTAATTCAGTGTCATACCAATAGAACTCATTACACTTTCTCACACCATTTTTCTGCAAGTTAGGTTTTATGAATTATCATATCTTATCATTCAATTAAAACTAATGCTTAATAAAATTAAATTAGGTGTCGTTAAATCTAACTTACGTATCTGTTGGGGCAAACTAAGAATCTTCTAGCAGGATTGGCGGGTTTCCATGAAGTGTACTCCATCAATGGAAGATTGCACGTACATTCAGAAGGGATGTTTTGTTCGCAATGCCAATTTGCTATTTTTTAGTTTTGATGGAAAAGAAAATAGGGTTTATGTTTAGATCTCCAGAAATTAGGGTTTATGTTTAGATCTCCATTTTTGATTTTGGATGGAAAACAACAATGTGAAGGTCAAAGGGGACGGGGGGTATTTAGGTTTAGGATAAGGGTATGTGGGTTTGGATCTTGGATCGGGTATGATGGGATAAACAATTTCTCTACCATCCCCACGTAGATATATTAACTGAATTTATAATTTTTTTTAATTAATTAAATGACGTGTAAGTGTTCCCGGTCATAATGGTAATATTATTACAAAACAAACAAGTAGAATGGTAAAGTCACGAGATAAAATAGTAAGTGTTTAAAGTCGGCACAAAACAATAAGTAAGATGGTATTTTATAGCTTTTACCCAAACAAGATATGATGATTCAAAAGACTTTATATTAACCAAAAAAAAACACCAACAAACAAACAAGAGAGAGTTTAAAATAATCAAATCCACCACAAATATAATCTGATGTGAATCTATTGTCTAATTGATAATAGTTTTACAACAATTAAACAAGAACAACTAGATGAATCAACAATGGTGGAGAGTGATAGTATGAAACGCCATTGACGGCTGAAAACACACACCACACTCTCACAACCCTAACTCTCAATGAGTTAGGGTAAGTTATACATCAATGACCAACGGTCATAACCCAAAAAACACTTGGGCCTTCATAACACTTCAGCCCAGCTCCAATCCAGCCCAATGTTCAAGTCCAGCATCAACTTTCCAAGAGCATGAGTTTAGTCCTTGCAATATCTAAAAGCACACAATAAGTCCCTATATATTTGATTATCAGATTATTAGAGGTATTTTAACATCCCCCTTAATCTGATATTCTAAACAAGTCAATCATCCCAAGTTTTTTAACCAGGGTTTCATGCTGAACTATATCCAATCATTTGGTAAAGATATCTGCAATTTGGTTTGCAGACTCCACTTTCTTAGTTCTAACAATGCCACTTAAGATCTTTTCCCTCATAAAATGAAGGTCAATCTCAAGGTGCTTTGTTCTTTCATGGAACACAGGATTGGCAACAATCTTAGTTGCTGAATTGCTATCACAAAAAAGATCTACAGGTAAAAGATTGTGGCAATTCAAATCTTTTAAATTTTTTAGGATCCAAATGACTTCACTAGTCACTAAAGCAAGAGCCCTATACTCTGCTTCAGCTGATGATTTAGAGAGAGTATTTTGTTTCTTACTCTTCCAAGAGGCAAGATTATCATTTACAAACACATAATAACCAGTCATAGACCTCCTAGTCATAATACACTTAGCCCAGTCTGCATCAGAAAAAGCTTTAAGAAACATACCAGAATTCTTCTCAACATGAATACCAAGGCCTGGAGAGCCCTTCAAATATCTCAGAATTCTAAAAGCAATTCTCAGATGAGACCTTGAGGGAGAATGCATAAACTGACTAAGATAATGAACAACATATGAAATATCTGGTCTAGTGTTGGTCAAATAGATAAGTTTCCCCATAAGTTTTTGGTAATCAACAATATTTTCCAATAGGGGGTCATTATCAGAAGCCTCATTAGATATTGACAGCTTTGCAATTAAGGGTGTCTTAGATGGTTTGCATGCAAGCATCTCATATTCGGACAAAAGATCAAGAACATATTTTCTTTGGTTTAAACACACACCAGAAGTGGTGTCAACAACCTCAATCCCCAAAAAGTATTGCAATTTTCCCAAATCTTTGATTTTGAAATTTCCATTCAATTTTTTTAAAGCTATCAATTTCTTTCTCATTATTTCCAGTAACAATAATGTCATCCACATAAACAAGCACGGTAATAAAGAACTTATCACAAGACTTAGCATAAAGAGAGTAGTCAGATTTACTTTGAGTAAAACCATTTTCAACAAGAACAGAAGTAAGTTTAGCATTCCACTGTCTAGGAGACTATTTAAGACCAGAAATTGACTTTTTCAGTCTACAAACACGTTTAGGGTTATCAGAATAAAAACCTTGAGGTGGTTTCATGTAGACCGTTTCATCCAACTCACCATAGAGAAAAGCATTGTTAATTTCAAGCTGATAAATAGGCAAAGAATGATTAACAACTAAATTAATAAGACATCTAATAGTAACCATTTTCACAACAGGATAAAAAGTTTTCTCATAATCAATACCCTCTTTCTGACCACAACCCATAGCAACAAGTCTAGCCTTATACCTTTCTATTTCACCACTGGACTTAAAATTAAGTCTCCAAACCCATTTAGAATTTAATGCACTCCTACCAACATGTAATTCAACCAAGTCCCAAGTATCATTCTCAAGCAAAGTAGCAAATTCAAGATTCATGGCATCAACCCAATGAGGGCTTTGAGATGCTTCAAAAAAACTCCTAGGTTCACTACGTTTTTTCAATTGAGTCACAAAGCATAAAACATCCCGATTGAGTTTAGCATACCCAACAATATTTTCAATCCCATACTTAACTTTTGAATTAATAACAAAATCATTATAATTTTTAGGAAACACAGAAGGTTTTGAAGACCTCTTTAAGACTTAATCACCCTGAACATTAGTAGCAGAGTTGTCACCCAAATTTCTCCCATGTTTTGACCATGGACAGGAAGATTTGTAATAAAGAATACATTTCCCTCAGAATTGTTATTCTCATCAAGTGTGGCAGCCCTAGTCC
Source organism: Glebionis coronaria (assembly GCA_025667525.1). NCBI lineage: Eukaryota > Viridiplantae > Streptophyta > Magnoliopsida > Asterales > Asteraceae > Glebionis > Glebionis coronaria. The sequence continues at coordinate 16,415 of JANFOE010001108.1, read as the reverse complement.
CATTCGGGCTGGCATCACTGGTATCATTGTCTGAGACAATGTTTCCAGCGTCACCTAGACCAGAGGGTGGGTTACTAGCACTTGGTGACACAAGGTCACCATTATGGTTATTTACCACTCTCTCTTCATCATTATGAAGTTCAGGGGTTTCCAAGTCAAAAAAGGTTAAAACTTTATCATATTGAAAGACATCAAGATCTTTGTGATCATTGTTCGCCTTATTTGAAACAGAATCTTTAAAAGGAAATATGGATTCAAAAAACTTAACATCTCTAGAAATAAAAAACTGAATCCTGTCAAGACTATAAAGTCTGTAACCCTTTTGAGAATTGGAAAAACCCATCATAACACATTTTTCACACCTACTAGTGAGTTTTATCATGACTATTTAAAATAGCGGCAAAACAAATACAACTAAAAGTTCTAATATGAGAGAGATTAGGGGATGAATTATAAATCATCTCATAAGGAGATCTATCATTTAGCACAGAAGAGAGCAATCCGTTGATAAGATAAGTAGCAGTTAGAACACATTCAGTCCAAAATCTCAAAGGTATCCCCCCTGAAACATAAGTCATCTAGTAACATTAAGGAGGTGCCTATGTTTCCTTTCAACCACCCCATTTTTTTGTGGGGTATAAGCACAAGAGGTCTGGTATACAATTCCCTTTTCATGATAAATTTTTGAAAAATATGATTTACAAATTCAATCCCATTGTCACTTCTAAAATTTTTGACATTCCTTTTGAACTGATTCTTTAACATATTGTAAAAAATTTCAATTGTGGCACCAACCTCATCTTTACTCTTAATTAAGTACACCCAAACAGCCATTGTGAAATCATCCACAATAGTTAGAAAATATCTATGACCAGTGTGACTGGTCACCCTATAAGGTCCCCCAAATCTAAATGAAGAAGTTCACCAAGAGAGTTTGTTTTATGATCACTTAATAGAAAAGGTTCTCTAGTCTGTTTAGCCCTTTGACACATTTCACAAAATTCAGTTTGATCAAAAGAAGTAATATTTAAATAATGTTTGAGAACATTCAGAGTAAGGTCAGCAGGGTGAGCTAATCTACAATGCCAATCATGTTTAGAAAAAGAGCAAGTAACTGAGTCACACATTTAGTACCTTCTATATCTAAATAGTATAGACCACCACATTGCCTACTAGTCCCCAAAATGTTTTGGAGATTCAAATCCTGATTCACAAAAAAACATTTGTTTTCATCAAAAACAACCAAAATCTTATTATCCTTAGCCAGTTTGTAAACAGAGACTAAGGTCACACAATAATCAAGTATAACAAGAACATCAAACAAAACTAATCCATTTGAAAGTTTTAGATTCCCAATTTTAGAAATGATGGCCTCAGTCCATTAGGATGAGCCACCTTAATATTGAGATGAGAAATATCAAACATATTTTCCAATTCATTATCATTGTTAGTCATATGTTGATTTGCCCCAAAATCAACAACCTTCCCATTATGCCCAAGTTTTGATTTGATGATGGTGTTAGAACAAAAAAACTTCTCAAAGTTATCACTAAAAATCCTACTGTTGTTAAAGTAAGTACCTGCCATATTGTCCTGAACAATTTTTCTAGAACCATTATTACTACTCTTGTTATCCTTAATCATAGAAAGCAAAGTGGCAAGTTGTTCATCAGTGAAACCAGTTGAAGATGATGTCCTAACAGAATTGTTGGAGACACTTTTGCCCTTGAAACTTTGCGCCCCTTTTTTCTTTCCAAAATCATTAGGGTAACCAATAAGTTTAAAGCATCTATCAATGGTGTGACCACTATAACCATAATTCTCACAAATAATTTCAGCATTGGAATTACAAAAAGGTCTAAACACATTACTGGTTAGAGCGTTAGGTCTAAATCCAGTGGTGACAGAGTTAGGTCTAAACATGCCATTGTTTCCATTGTTAGGTCTATAATTACCACGGTTAGTGTTCTGATATCTCTGAAAGTTGTTTCTAGCAGGCCCATTAGACAAGAAGGCAAATGTCTGAGTCCTTTGGGAGGATCCATCAAGAGTCCCAGATGCTAACCTGTGAGACTCCTCACTGGAAATTATAGCATAGGCACCCTTAACATATGGCAGACTTTATCTAGGCAGAATAGAGCTTCTAATGCTCATATAAGAGTCATCTAACCCCATCAAAAATTACATAAGCTTTAAAAGCTGATTATGTTTCTTAAATTCACTAGAAGCAGAACACACACAATTAGGCAACTCAGTCATAGCATCATATTGTTTCCAATATGCATTTAATTTATGGTATTAATCAGACAAATTAGGCTCATGCTGCTTAAGAGTATTAATCTTATGATGAAGATTGAATATAACAGACCCATCAACTTAATGGTAAGTTTCTTTAAGTTTATTCCAAACATGCTTAGCCTTTTTAGAAAAGATTTGACCAATGAATAATTCCTTAGAAATAGAATTCAAAATCCACCCAAGAACAATAGCATTCACTTTATCCCACTGTTTTCTCAAAATCTCATCAGTTATGGATCTTTTACAAGACCCATCAATAAAACCAATTTTGTTTTTTCCTTCCAAAGCAAGTAACATAGCATTAGCCCAAACTTGATAATTTTCAGTACCCTTTAGTTTAACACTCACAACAGTCAACACAACAGTATTATTAGGATGTAAATGTAAAAGGGTCACTCAAGTCAAGCTTACTAATAAGTGTGACTGGATCAGTCACACTTAAAGTATCATCATCACCATGTGCAGACTCCTCACGGTCAGACATGGTGAAGAGTCACAAGGGTCAAAAAGTAACTCACAATTGTTAAAATTTTTGATCAAAATCCTAAAATGCTTGTAAATCCTCATTGTTTTGGTGGTGTTTAAAATAAATAGAATTTCACACCTAGCATCATTTTGATCAAAGAACATCAACTCATATTGATCTGTATAATTTCTGATCAAAGAACATCAACTTGTTGTTCTGCTGGCCTTGAAATATGGTTAATTTGAGAAAGGGTCATGGGGTCCTTTTACTAATGCATAAATTTGTCCTTCTTGTGAAATCTGGTTCTTTGATATGCACAATTTTTTAAGTTATACAGTGTGTTTGGCTCTTGAAATATGTTTCTAGGACATGATTCAATACCCTTGTTCAGTTTGAGGGAGGGTGTTGAGTTTATACAAACTGGCAAGTTTATTAAAATCATAAAATCATAAAATGCTTGTAAATCCTCATTGTTCTAGTGGTGTTTAAAATAAATGGAATTTCACACCTAGCATTATTTTGATCAAAGAACATCAACTCATTGTTTTGCTGGCCTTAAAATATGGTTAATTTGAGAAAGGGTCATGATGTCCTTTTACTAATGCATAAATTTGTCCTTCTTGTGAAATATGGTTCTTTGATTTGCACAATTTTTTAAGTTATGCAGTGTGTTTAGCTCTTGAAATCTGTTTCTAGGACATGATTCAATACCCTTGTTCAGTTTGAGAGAGGGTGTTGAGATTATACAAACTGACAAGTTTATTGTTATTTCCTTTTGTGTATTTGCTGTTTGTGCAGGGACTAATTTTGTACTTAGTGTATTGTTGCTGTCATGAAGGGATAGTCTTGCCACATGATGCAAACTCTTTGGACTTTGGCTATGTTACTGTTGCTGCATAATGGACCACCCATTTATATAGACATCACAACAGTCGCCAAAGGGAAGCAAGGCAAGAGAGAAAAAATACACACACACTTTAAGTAGTAACTCTCTCTCCCTCTCTCTACCCTGATTACTCTCTCTGCTACCTTCATGAAGCATATGAGAGATTAAGCTAGTTTTGTGAGTGATTGAGTGTTTTTGTAGTGAGGAGGGTGGATCTTCCTAGAAGGGACACCCTCACCTTTTTTCTATTATAATTGTTGTGATAGCACCCGTTTGGGGACTAACCGTATTGTAAACCTTGTTCATTAATTAATCACAAAGGGGAGGTTGGTTGTGTGATTACCCAATTTGTTAAGTATCTGGTTATGTTTTTCTACATGGTATCAGAGCCAGGTTCTCTAAGATCATCAATAGATTTTTTATTAAATTTTTTAGGGTTTGAAATTTTTTAGAGGTTTCTCAAATCGGATTTAATTTTAGGTTAATCGACTATTGAGATAATCAGATCGAAAAGCTTTTTTGTGATGGACCTAATTTTGAGAAATTATGGGTTGTTTAAATTTTTGGGGTTTTTAAATTGAGGTTATTTTGGGTAGATCAACTATTGAGATAGTTAGATCTAAGAAAAGTTTTTTGGTGGTTGACCTAATTTTAAGAAATTACGGTTTGTTCATTCTATCAGATTGGCGGTTCTCGATCTAAGTTTTTGTTTGATTGGTGGATGTTACTCCTCAATTGGTTGGTTTTTGATTCGTTTTTGAAGCTGTGGAAATTAGGGATTGTGAAACCCTAATTTTATTTTTTGGGATTCTTGCTCCTAGTACCCGATCTTGTATTCCTGAGTGTTTTGGGAGTATTTTTTTGTTGGTACCGTTGTTATTATGGTGATTGATATTAGGGTTTGTGGAACCTTAATTTCTGGTATTGTTTGATTTGAATCCTGGTGTTGCTGTGGTTACCGTGGAATGATCCGTTGCCTTCTAGACTCGGTGAATCCGGAAGAAATGGGCCAGTTCTTGTTGTGCGTACCTTGTAATACCTCTCACACCTTCTCTCTTAGCTTTATTATTAAAATTCTTTTAATGGTGTTTAGGCTGTCGATGGGTTTAGTTGTCTTATGGATTGATTGTTTTAATGTCTATTATTGGTATTTGATATCTGTGTTTAGGAGATATAAGGTGGTTTCCTGGTTGCCATGTTATTTTTTAAATATTGTCTACCTAGATTTCTTTTGTGTCGTATACTGTTGCTCTGAGATAAGTGGGCTCTTGTGGTCCTTATCTTTATACTGCTTTCCTTTTATTCTACTTGTTTTTGTAAGTGATATTTGGATTATTGAGATTGCATATTTGTTCTGCTGCTGCTTTGGTATCTGCTCTTCTCAATTTAACCTTGAGAATTTGTTTGTTGACTGGTTTATTAAGGTTGTCTTGTTATTGAGATGGTTGGTGTATGTGTGTTTCTCGTTGTTAATTGCTTGGGTTGTGTTCTGTCTCATATTGTTGTATGTGTTTCACTTGCCTTTGTGGTGCTTCTCTTTTGATGTTAACTGTGTTATGTTGTTTGCTTCTTTTGATCATTTTCTTATTATGATCAGAGGTAGTGTGCTCCATATTTGCTTTATTGAGAATACCCAGATTGATATTATCATCATTTTATATGATTTATGCTCTAATTTGAGAACATCGCTGCATACCCCTTCCATCCTCTCTGAAATGAAACATAGACACCTTCTGCGTATTGCTAGGTGCCTTATGTTTTAGGGAAGGATCAATTCTTGTTCAAGGAGTGTATGCAACACAAGGATATGCATGTTTACTCTCTCTTATGCTCTTGGTGGAAATTATGTTTCTAAAATAAGTTATGGAATTGCACCTAAGCTTTCTCACCTTAGATGTTATGGTTGCCTCCCTTATTTCACATGCTTAAATAATGGTTCTAGCAGAGTCTTTGATTTTGATTTTAATGTTTTTAGTGTCAAAACTGTTTTTGATGATACTACTTGTGAGAATCTTATTACTTTCACAAACTCAAAAGCTTTAAGTGTGTCTGCTTTGTCAAAAAAATCTCCGCTAAGACTGTCTAATTCTACTAATCTACTTATTGATAAAACATCTAAAAGTCCCAATGATGTAGAGAAAGCTACACCCGATGATGATGGAAATGCCCCAAAATCTCCTTTTAGAGATGAGAGTGGCAATGCAACTTCTATGGGTAACAAAACCATCTCTGAGGGCAATTCACAACATCACACTCAATATGAGTTGATGTTCTCTGATCAAAATGATGCTAGGTGTGAAATTCAATTTATTTTCAACACCACCAGAACAATGAGGATATACAAGCATTTTATGATTTATAAACTGCCCTACTCTCTATTAATCTTTCTTGTGTGGTATGTTTGTCTTATATATGTTTATGTTTCCAAACTGGTATGCTTATTGTTCTTCCTTGTTCTCTTTGTGGTTTACTCTTGTGTCTAGGTTCTTTGTGTTCTTGTCTTGTCCTTGTTCTTGTTGTTTTATTATTTGTTTCTTTTGTTCTCCTTGAAGATATTATACAATAGGTTTAATTTCTTGATCATGTTCATGTTATTCCCTAATATGTCCTGTTCTTGAGCACATGCTTTGTGTTTTCTCCTTTTCAATGAGTAAATGTTTAATCTGTTTGTGCTTCATATTATTCTTCCTTTTGTGAATATTGTGATTTTTTTTGGTCTGTATTCTTTGATTGTTTCTTTTTTGTGTTTGCTTGGTTCTTGATACACATTTTTTGGTATCTGTTGTGCTTATTGCATTAATGTTGATGTTGTTTTTGTTGATTTCCTGTGTGCTTGGATGCATGATTCTATGTGATTTGTCTCTTGGGTTGATCAAATGGGGTTGACTGTTCCTCCAGGTACTATTAAAAGGGGGATGTTTGGATCCTTGATCTTTTCCTGGAATTAAACACATCTTTACTGTGAGATCTCCTTTGGGTGCCGATCACTGAAGTTAAGATTCAGTGGTCTTGTTATCCATTTGGGGGCGTCCTTGTTTTCCTAATAATGTTCAGGATGTGATAATTTCTTCGACACCCACATACTTATTATGTTCACTGCATAACACTCAAAACCTGCTGGCCTTGACCCACTTAGTTGGATAGGCTCTGGCAAACTTTGATTTTCATCGCAGATAAATTAAAGATTTTGGGAATCCTTGTCGGAATGGTTCTGGGATTATTTTTAAGACTTAGTATTGGGTGTCCTCTTGGGTGTCGACCACTAAATTAAAATTCATTGGTATTGGTATCCACTTGGCATCTTCTTGATTCAACCGTTATGATACTGTTGTGGTCGGTTGATTTTTTGGTCACCTAATTGAGATTATGGTGGCTGTGATTGACTTGGGTTGGCTTGATTGATAGCAGGCTGTGATATGCTTGGTTCATGCTTACCTGCTGATGTTCAGGTATGACTAATTCATGTTTTGATTGTTTTGTATCAGCCTTGTGGTTCTTGTTCAGCTGAATTAAAATTCAGTTGGTTTCCTTAAGGTTGGTTTGTTCTGATAATGATCAGGTTTGGTTACTATTGTTGGTCCTGTTACGTGAACCCTTTGTGGTTCAAAAATACATGCCACACATATTATATTGGGACTTTAATGTTTCCTATTGTCCTTTTAGGACGTGATTTTGGTCTATCCTTTGAGATGACGTGTTTCTGATTAAAAATCAGATGTTAATTATGGGACTTGATGTTCCTTGTTGATTGGCGTTGTGCCTGTTATGAGAATGATGTGATTCTCAGTTAGTGTGGGACTTGTTCCCTGTTTCAATGGCTTATGCCCTTTATTATCCTGATTATGGTTAATCTTGATACAGTTGTTGTACCTCTCTTTTATGAATCTTATGATTCTATTGGCTATTCAGAATGATGTTCCTAAATTACTTTATTATAAAATCAAATGATTCTAAAAAAATTTCAGAGCTTTGCTCTTTGGGATCCTTCGTTGGGTCATGATCACTGAATTAAAACTCAGTTGATTTTTGTTTTGACTCATGAGTCTTGTTTGGGAATGATTTATGTCTCTTTTACATGGACTATGGTTTCTTGCTATAAATCTTGTTGCCATTATATCAGCAAATGCAAAGTTCTGCATGGTGTCATACAGCTCAATGTTTTGCTGCGTTGTTTGGTTTCTGCTACCCACCTGAAGTAATGAAGCTCAAGTTATGTAACTCAAGGAAGTTGGTTTCTCATATTGTTATGACTTATAATTCAAAACGGGCATACAAGTTTTTTTGGTTTATTATCCTAAATAAATACCTGCTGATGCACAACTTCTTAAGTTATGTAGTCAGTGATATGTCCTAATTTGAAATTCACCACAAATATAATCTGGTGTGGATCTATTATCTAATTGATAATAGTTTTACAAAGATTAAACAAGAACAACTAGATGAATCAACAATGGTAGAGAGACATAGTATGAAACGCCATTGACGGCAACACACACCACACTCTCACAACCTTAACTCTGAATGAGTTAGGGTAAGTTATACATCAATGATCAACGGTCATAACCCAAACAACACTTGGGCCTTCATAACACTTCAGCCCAGCTCAAATCCAGCCCAATGTTCAAGTCCAGCATCAACTTTCTAAGAGCACAATTTTAGTCCCTGCAATATCTAAAAGCACACAGTAAGTCCCTATATATTTGAATATCAGATTATTAGAGGTATTTTAACATAAACTCTAACCAGCACCCTTACAACAAGTCATACTGATACGTTCTTAAAAGACCGCAGACTGATTTACTAGCAAAAACGTCGATAGCCTGTTATAAGGAGCCGTGCCATATAGACTTCACTACCTTAAATACATGGCTTCCATGTTCTGTTTAAAGCAATTTTCACAATCTCTTATTACCTCCGTCCCATAATAAATGTTCACTTTGACTTTTCTCGGTTTTTTTATTCAACTTTCACTATAAATATTTTCATTTGTGTTATATAATAATAGATGAAAAATTTATGTATGGGTTTAGATTTAAATACATTTTTATTAAATATATTCTTTATTCGGTATTATATAACACAAATGAAGTTATAGGACGTAGGGAGTATCATTTTGCAAGTACCACTGCTATACGGAAGCTCCACGCCAATATCACAATATACAATCAAATACTACAACAAATAAAAGAACTCTCAAGTTTTTGAATTATAGATTCTTCAACTATTTTGGTTAGCACGTTGTAGGAGGCGTACATGTGGTTGATAGCTGATGATTTGCTAAAAATCATGATACCAAATTGGTTTATTGTTAAGTGTTTTATTTCAGATGAGTTAAAATATCTCTAATATTGTTTGTAGAACAAGAGTATTAATTACATTGCTGAAGCTAAATTTTTTATGAGAGTTCCCTAATACAAGTCAGAAGTCACCAATTTTCTTAAAACGTTATTTCTCGTGCATCTTTGGATATCCAAAGACGATGATATAAATGTATTGCCCTCTTCATTTGAAAAGCATCGATACCTGCATTGCTGGACCACTTGTTGTGCCCACTTTAAGAACCCCAAATGATCAGCTATACTCACTAAACTATGCTTTAATATGCAATAACACAAGACTCCAGAAAAGTTACACAACTTTAATCTTTAACAGACCTATTCTACTCTTTCTTCCGTCAGAAAAGCCTACAATAAAGATATCTTAGCGACTGTTTTTTGTTCCAATCAGAAAGAGTCTCCGTTAGAGCGTTGGTAATGGTGTTTATCGTAGTATACGAAGATCTGGTTAAATAGAAAGGCTTCAACTCTAGAATATCTCACATAACTTTTCGGCCGGAACATATCTGTTTGGTAAAACATGGTCACCAGAGGTGTACCAGTGTTTACCTACACTTGCAAAAAGCAAGGATAGAGGTTGTAAGTAAAAACACCAAGCTTACAAAAGAGTGTAGGAACATCTTTTGACCTTTTTATATTTATTGTACATATATTTCATTTAAAATAACACACCAAACGATCTTCGATCACTTATTCCTATTTAGTTACATTTGGAAAAGAAATATATCTACATTTAATAAATGATTGTACAATCAAAATAAATAACCATAAATGACTGCAATCAATATCAGTAGACCAGCAGATTTTACATATCACTGAATTCGGACCCAGATGCCCGGGCTCGGTATTTCTTTATGAACCACAAAAAGAAGATAATTACCAGCCGGAGCAATGTTAGCCGATGTAGGCGCTATCACTTCGACTGTATAATAAGATTGTACGACAGCCTTGGTGGAGTTGCCGCTGTCAAGGACCAACAACCTGTGGTTCATAGAAAATGAATGCGTGTTAAATGGAGGTGCAAGCATCGTCACTGAGATTAGATTTAGATCCACAAGGCCTGGGACGGTAAATTCAATAACCATCCCTTTACCATATTGCATTTTTGTTTTGGTTTTAGGTAAGATTATATTGGGGCGTAATGTAGACAAGCTTGAATCTAAATAAGAAGGCGAAAATGCCTCTATGCTTAGTTCGGTTGGGTAAAGTACGTTGGCAAATGCATATTTATCATGAGGATTACTTCCACCAACAAGAACCCGGCCATCTCGTAGCAAAACCGCAGTGGAATGGTACACTCTAGGTTTCGTGCTCGGGTTCTGCTTTTTAAATCTAAATCCAACTGGGCTCGCTGGTCGGTAAACCACAGGGTTCAAAACTGGATTTCTCCCAAGTTCCCACCCGGCTGTGCCAGCTGATGCACCATTAATGTTCAATACATGGCCATTTGGAAGCAACAACATATTTCCTACTACACGCGCCAATGGCATGGTTTCCATGATCCATTGGGGATTTTTGTCTGATATACTGATACGGCCGCAAGTATCCAAGGCTCCATCAAATTTACCATTTAATGCATTAAGGAATGCTCCTTTTGGCGCACCTCCACAAACCAATACTTCAACTGTATCGACCATCCCTTGTTTTATCTCCAAAGGGAGTAGTACTGCTGAACCTGTGCTTGGGTAGTTCCTTGGTTGACCACCGGGCATTGTTGGGTACATCCTCACAACTTGGTTCTTTGAATAGTCGAATGATATAGCACGGTTATTTGCAAAAATGAACAAGTTTCCATCAGGATTGAGAAATACAAATGGGTACAGATTATTTTCAACGTTGGGATCATTCGTTTGAACCAAGAAAGGTAAATCGTAAGAGTCCCCAGTAGCTGACATCTTAGGATAGAACTCAAAGGTAGGGGTGTCACGGCCACCGATAATAATTTGGCGACCATCGGGTAATATATGATTGGTAGCATACCATCTTGGTTGATTCAATCCATTTTGCCTCTCTTCCCAATCACATGTATCACATGATTTATAATTTCGTACCACACGAGAACCTTCACCCCAGCCGCCTGTCTGTGACAATCTTCCATTTGGCATTAAAGCACCCGAGGAACACCAAACATCAGTGAGTACCATAAGTGGTCGTATGGAATTGGATGCGACATCATATTCAACAGAATGTGCCGAGCAATCGGTTGAGTTATGGGGGCATTTTCCTTTTGGAAGGGAAATTTGGGAGGTGCCAAAGTCAGTGCGATCAAACATTACAACACGGTCATTGGGGAGTAGTTGCATGTGCATGGCCGAGATGCCAATGCTAGGGAGGAGGATGGACCATGACCCGCCGTCGGCGGGACATAGAGGAGCATGAAGGAGGAGGAAGAAAAAGAGGAGATAATGATAAATATCGAAACAAAAGAGGGTCATGATATCGAGTTTTTGTGTGTGTATGGAATGAAGGCAGTGCCGGCCACCTTAAATACTGGAAACTGAGGCAAAAAAGGCTGCTAGTCAAGTGGTCATGCTAAAGCATAAGATAGATTTTGAAACTATATATGATGTAAAAAAAAAAGTATCATTAAACATGTGTAAAACTTTATTAGCTTTTATCAAATGAAAATCTAATTATAAAAAAAGACAGACATTATTTACTCAAAAAGAAAGAAAAAAATGTACACGTGAAGACTGTAGTTTTCCATCACGTCAAAGCCCCCAACTAGAAAACATGTGAACCCAAATTTTTTCTAGAGCTACCAATTGAAACTGTCTACATTACATATGTATATATACAGAAAATCAAATGATACTACCAATTGAAACTTCTTGGAATAATTGCTCGATTTTCAGAAAGAAGGTGGATTGTATTAAAAATTTAGCAAAGAAGCTACTAAGATCTACGATATTAGAAGTTAATAGTGATCCATTCTAAGTTATTAACCAATTTATACACTTTTTTCTACACCTATTTGAGAACCATGAGGTTTTAAGTGGAAGTAAACATGATTTCGATATCGTCAAATCATCCGCATGGCAGTGTGGATAACATCATTAAAGATATGTTTTTCTTTGTTCATGTACAATCTTTTAAGGACAGAGAAACTCACACGCACATCTCCAAAGATAGCTGGATCATACAATTTAGTCACAAGGTGCAAAAGCTACATCAATCCTGTTTATCCATAGCCCCCATAGCTACTAGTTTTTGCGAGTATATTGACAATCGATACCTTGCAAGAATAGGTAAATAAATCTTTGTTCCATGTGTGGTTATAGCAGTTAATTTAAAATAAAGCTAACTGGTAACTTTTTGTGCTAGCTGTCGTTGTCGAGTTTAATGCTTGGGTAGGGGCCGGTGTATTCCGTAGCGTTCTTACTTGTAGAAACCAAATAGCGAACAATTAAGGGATGTTTGGTTCACTGTAGTAATTTGTTGTAATGTAATTTAAATTTCAATTCAATAAAGTGTTTGGTTGCATAATAGATGTAATTGTATTTTTTTAAATTACAATGGACCAATCAAATGGATGTAATGTGAATTACATAGACATTATGAAGGAATCTTTAGAATTACAAAGGAATTGCCTATTTAAATAAACTAGGATTGGTGCACGTGCTTCGCTGCGGCGAAGAGCGGACGTTTTTGGGGTCGAAGCTCTTTATGGACGGTGACCGGTAACATAAAAACTAAAAGGCAGGTGATATGTACACGGACGATTCTTATTAGTACACAGAAATTTAACAGTAAAAGACCTTAATACCCTTTTCTACTTCATCGGTTTGGCATTGTGTCCAGTTGCCCCAAAAAAATATCAAACTGCTCACCTAAGCTTATTACTTGAAATCAGTTGTATAACATTAAATCTAAACAATCGACACTTTCCTTGTCCATACTGAATCATCCTCATTATACTTAAAGAGTGCAAGTTGCATTTTCATGGTATACGTTCTCTTTAAATCAAACATAAAAATGCATCAAAACTAGGATGAAAATTTGTCTATAAACTAGAATAAAAAGGAACCAAAATTAACAAATCCACCACATTCAAACCCAATTCTGTATGAAAAAATGAATTGCTCCAAAAAATTTATGAATAGTATTAACAAGATAGTACCACTTAGAATCGAACTCTTTCGCGATTTGTTCAGGTAACAATTTTTTGTAATCGAGTATATATATCCAATTAACTTTTACTCACGATATATGCCAATAATATATATTTGGAGGAGAGTTTACCTTGTAGAAAATGGAGTCACGGGGTTTAACATGGAGAAGATGCGGATATGGTTTTCTTGAAGGAAAAATGGAAGGGTAGAAATGTCTTTTCAAAACAAATTTATGTGTACTAATCAAAACCTTCCGTGTACATATCAATACCCAAACTAAAATAGCCATTGACAATTCTTCTCAAAATTAACTCATAAACAATACATAAGTAACCAACAGTAAAATGCATAAATACATTAATTGTATGTCATGCTGTTTTGTAGATGTTTATATATTCTATAACTAACCTAAATTGATGGAGATGAATGTCCAATCAAGCAAATCTCTTGCCTGCGTGATGTCTGGTCTGGAATCTGGTGAATATTGCAGCATGTCCATAATGAGATTTGTGATGGATGGACCGTACTTTGGCGATTCTGGAATGCGATAATTTCCATTAAGAACTTGTACCTTTGATTCACCATCAAATGCAGACTTGAAATAACATATGCGAAAGAGGAGACACCCCAGGGTCTACATAAGATAAAAGTACAACATCAGTATATAAAGTAGGTAATGTGAATAGCTTGAAATTTAAGTTTATTTCGTTTAGTAAGATCAATTTCGCTGCTTAGACTGATATCTACATATCTCTAAAAATATAGGTCTTAGCTTATACTTTGATAAATGATACTTCTAGAAAAGCAAACCATCCAACTTTGATGTCACCCATCCTACATCATACCATGTTCATTGTCCTAACACTTTGCATTAAGAAAGCCAAAAGACGTGTGACCTCACTGCTACAACATATACATACCAAAGTTCTGCCAATGAAATTAACCTCTATAAGAAACAAAACTTGCAAATCTCAGTAACGCTGCACAAAAATCCAAAATGGAGGGAATGCCATGCCAAATATGGCATCTGCTGGCAGGTTTCATGATTCACCCTTTATGCACATATATGAGGAGAGGTTAGGATATGAGTAATCACCATCTAATATTTTAGTATAAATAAACGTTAATAACTTTTTAAAACTTCATATAACTAAGAGTACATTTTTTGAGGAATTAGTTATGAGCAGCGAGACATCATACTCGACCTTGGGCTTGAATCTTATGCAAAATCTCAGTAACGCTACACAAAAATCCAATATGGAGGGAATGATATGCCAAATATGGCATCTGCTGGCAGGTTTCATGATTCACCCTTTATGCACATATATGAGGAGAGGTTAGGATATGAGTAATGACCATCTAATATTTTAGTAAGAATAAACGTTAATAACTTTTTAAAACTTCATATAACTAAGAGTACCTTTTTGAGGAATTAGTTTTGAGCAGCGAGACATCATACTCGACCTTGGGCTTGAATCTTTTGCAAAATCTCAGTAACGCTGCACAAAAATCCAAAATGGAGGGAATGTTATGCCAAATATGGCATCTACTGGCAGGTTTCATGATTCACCCTTTATGCACATATATGAGGAGAGGTTAGGATATGAGTAATGACCATCTAATATTTTAGTAAGAATAAACGTTAATAACTTTTTAAAACTTATATAACTAAGAGCACATTTTTTGAGGAATTAGTTATGAGCAGCGAGACATCATACTCGACCTTGGGCTTGAATCTTTTGCAATATTAAAATCTCCCAATCAAACATGCATACAGGGCCTAAATTACATACCCAAATATCAACTTTCTCGCTTATAACTTCTCTCAGGAACAAGTCCCACATCTGAAACAAAAATAAGACTTGAAGTGAATAAATAAAAATAAAGATCTTTGATTATTATTCTCAAGGAAGGTACAAAATTCCTATTAGAAAACCTTCGGTGATCGATATGCAGGAGTTGTGTGCTTCCTAATTGTGTCTTCTTCGATGTCAGTTTCTGATGGCCTCTCAAAACGTTTATAATTTGTTTAGGTACTACCAAAATCACATAACTTCCATAGTCCATCAGATCCAAGTAGAAGGTTCTCTGCCTTCAGGTCGCTACAATTGCAATGCAAAATGATTACCAGAACATTATGATAAGCTTCTTCAATAAGCAAAGATATATACAGATGGGAATGATTATTATATTTATCGATAATTAAAAGATATCATTTAACAACAGTATAACAAAACAGTAGCAGATTTGTATCAAGTATAGGCTGATAATCTCACCTCGAATCTTTCTTGTTCGGGAAGAGGGTCCATACTCTGATATAAATAACCAACATAGTCCAAGTACGGGCTTAAACATCATCTAATGTTTCAAGTTTGTTGATCTTTTCGGGTCAACTAATATTTCACTATCACAATCCTTCTTACGGTGATTTATGTTTTGGAAGCAACTATTGCCTCTTTTAACAAAGTTTTTCTAATCACTTTAAATAAGCAACTCGACACACAGTTTTAAAGCAAGTAGGCATTTCTAAACAATGTACCAAAAGCTACTTAATTTTCGGCGTATTATGTGACTTATGGCTTATATAAGCTTATTAGATTATGATAAACTTATATAAGCTCCAAATAAGCCGAAAGATCTAGGCTCTTAGAATCTAAGTGAAAATCAAGTTTATTCAAACAATAAAATAGGTAAATCCTAAATATCGCCTTTTGTTCATAAATCACCCTAAACCTTGTCAAATCATATGGCAAATTTTATAGCTACATACTATATATCCAATAAAAATTACACTGGTAAAAGGGTAGCAGAATAAAAAATAAAATTTAAAAATATGATCAATTACTTACACGTAATTGAAGATATGCAAGATTCTCATCTTTATTACTCTTCTTCCTCGAATCACCTTGCACCACAAATTAACCTAATTAACAGAAACCCAAAAACCCTAACCCTAATAAATCATATTTAATCTAATTGAGTAAAAAAAACATGTATTATACCTTGTATGAGGTTGTTTCTATCACCATCGTCAAACTCCCGTCAAGAATATAAGGGATCAGCGGCATCAAGAGGTTAGAAAATTCTAAAATACAGCTTAAGTTGTGATAAAAGTAGCTAACCAGTGTTTATTTTATTTTTTTTGTCTTCAAAGCCATCAGCAACCTCAAAAATCACATCATCCAAGCACACGCCATGATTGATTCTCGATCTTGAAAGACAACTAAATTGATTGTGTTGATCTGATAGTATGCATATGTCAGATTTAGAGAGAGATGATTCAGATATGTTTAGAGAGAGAGAGAGTTGATATGTCT
>JANFOE010001107.1:0-192138 GCA_025667525.1 Glebionis coronaria | reverse complement strand
TCGTTTTCAATAGGTGCTAATTCATCAAAGTCGAGATTATCAAGTATCTCGTCAATTTCTTCTAAGTCTAAGCTTTCATGCACTTTTGGCCATAAGGTGAGTATGCCACAAGTGATATCAATTTGTGCATTGGCTTGCTTTAGGAAAGATCTCCCAAATATTGCACACGGTTCACAGTCATCTTCTTCCAGATTGACGAAGAAGTCGACGAAAAACAATTCGTCCTTGATCATAACAATGAGATTCTTATCTATTTCTTTGTCCCCATTACGATGCGTTTTGTAGGTTAAGCCAAGCTCCACTACAAGTTCATTGCTAACAAAACTCTTCTCCATTTCCAATTCAACTTGCCAATCATAGGCAAATTTACCTTCCACCTGACAAGGCATTGAGTACTTTTCGCTAGGTGTCAAGTCTTCCAAACGATAGAAAGTTAGGACCTTTTGAATCCCACTATCGGCTGTGTCCCTATATTCAGATCTTGTCCATTCTCCATCTGATTCAATCTTATCATTTAGGCTAATATGCTCTGATGAGATGGCATTTATACATGATCTCATCGTTCTTTTCGGGCTTTAAATGCATAAAAAAAGTCATAAAATACCATATATATGCTTGTGTTTGTTTACTTGTGTATTTTAGGTATGGATATCGTGAAAAAGACAAAAGATCACAAGAAACAAGGAAAAACGGACACGAGAAACGAAGTCGTACAAAGAACCGGGCCCTAATTCATGATTTATCCAACAAATGCCCTTGAAGACTTGAAGACATGCAAGATTGATCCTCAATGAATGAAGAAATGACACTTAAAACCCTTGTATATTGATAATTACAAGTTTGGTCCTTTAAGTTTGTCAAAATTACAC
This sequence comes from Glebionis coronaria, assembly GCA_025667525.1. Lineage (NCBI taxonomy): Eukaryota > Viridiplantae > Streptophyta > Magnoliopsida > Asterales > Asteraceae > Glebionis > Glebionis coronaria. The sequence continues at coordinate 191,269 of JANFOE010001107.1, read as the reverse complement.
AAATGGTCCTTCAACTTTGAAGAAATGACAAGTTTAGTCCCTCAACAATTCTAAGTTGTCATTAATGGTCCCTCATGAAGCCAAAGACACATTGAAGACCTTTGAAGATCAGCAAAGTCCAAAATCAGCCCTTGAATTATGCAAAAGTTCCATAAATAACCCTTGATTCCCTTTTTCCAAAGTTTGGTGCCAAAAATGCCAAGGTGTGAAAGTTATTAACAAAGGAAACACGTTTTGTTGCCAAATAAACTTGCTATACAACTTTCCCCAAAAACAAAGGACCAAAAGTGACAAGCTGAAACTTCAAACTCCTAAACACGCGGGTAACACTTACTGTTTGGATTTTTACCATCAAGAACACCTCTTTTACCCAGGATTAAAAAGAGGAAAACAAAGGGGAAAACCAAATTGGCTATACCCACGTGTGATTCACATCACCTCAATCAAATCCCACAACAAAAACCTTAAATCCCACTACCAGAATGATACCCCCCATTCCCACTCACAACACGACACCTGGCATTTGATCATGACCTGGCAAAATCAATGGTCTCAAGTCATTCCTTGGTCACTAAGCACCCAACAAACGTCCAGGATTCACCCAAACCAGCTGGCAACACGCCTAGAAGATTTTGCAAGGATAGAATAGAAAATTCAGTTGCTAGGGTTTGTGAATAGTGCTAGCATGGGCATTTGCCTATAAAAGGAGACCTCAACATGTGAGAGTCCCTTTGTTCCAGTTTTAGGCTATCAATCTTTGTAATTCCTTTTTAAGTTAATAAAATTTGAATTTCATAAAATTTTGAATTCTCTTTTGTGTTTGATTAAAAGTTGGTGTTAGAATAGCCTAAATCTGAGTTCCATTTGATTGTTTAGACCTTACTTAATCTTGTGGTTAAGGCACGTCTTGGTTTATAAGGTTTTCAAGGTTCAAAAACCTTGAAATCCTAGTTTCTAATTTTGGTTATTATTGTGTACTAACCCTTAGCCATAAGCCTTAAGCTCCTTCAAGCTTGTTGACACCAAGCCTGGGAAGAGTTCTAAGCCTTTGGTTGAGTTGTTTGCTGATTTGTGTTGAAGACATATCATAATCAAAGCCTTGTTCTACTTTGAACATCAGCAGGCTTTGATCTTCTTCTTTGAAGGACCTTGGGTCTTGTTCTAGTTGTTGAACAAGGTCCAAGGAGCATAGCTGGCCCTCCTAGGATATTGTGGAGGGCAGGTATAATCCCTTGATTAAGTTTCCTCTAAAAATTTCATGTTACTGCCTGTTTTGGATTTGGTGCTTTGATTTTGAGTTCTTGTGTTTAAGCTGGTGATTTTTGTGTTTGGTTATGTTAGTTGCTACCTAGGAAGTGTTTTTGATCATTAAAATCAGTAGGTTTATTAGTAAAAATCACAAGTTACTTTGTTAAGTAGTTGATTAAGGGGTGTTTGGGTCAACTGCATGATTTGGATTTGTGGTTTGCTAAGAGGTGGTTTTGTGTTTGCAAGTGTTGGTATCTGTTTATTGGGTGCTATTGTTCATCTGTTTGCAGGTTTTGAGGTTTGAAACACATTGATTCATAAAAAGGGCTATAAAATCTTTGTCACTTGGTGAAATTGACTGAAATTTAGGGGCACGTAGATCTAATCAAAGACTAGGGTTAACAAGTGTTAAATCTAGGTTAACTACACCAGGGAAGTAGGATTTGAGGCTTGAATTTGGATCTAGTGCCAAATAGATCAGCAAATAGTTTCTACATATGCACCTTGTTCATCAGTAACTTTATATGCTTTGATCTTGTTGTTTACTTTGATTCAGTGGTTGATTTAAGTTTATTTGTGCTTATTCATAGTTTATATAGCTTGTGTATGCATCCTGTTGAGTTTGGTTGGCTTATTCATGCTAAAACTTGCTTATTAAGTGCATAACTGCTTATTTCCATGTCTGTGTATGATCTAGTGACTGTTTGATCATTTGTGGCTTATTGTGTGAACCAAATTTGGATTTTCTTGTTGCTATTGACTCCTTGTGATTCACTGATCACAAGGGTGCCCTATTTCCAATTGAATCCAACTAAATCTCTCTAAAAAGCTTGGTCAAATAGTCAAAAGCAGTGGGAACTCCTTTCCCCTGCTAGTTACCACTGCTAGTGTTAATTGTGTTTCAGCTTATCATTAAGCTATAATAGCTTATTTTAACCAGCAACAACTTGGGTTTTGTAATAGGTGCTCATTATTTGACCCATTTGTTCATACTGGAGCATTTGGGGGGTTGACTTTAGGGTTTGACTAGAAAACCAACTTAATTGACTTTTTCATAAGTGCTTATTGGCTTATTCTGGCTTATTGGTTTTGCTATTGGAATTTTGTTGATTGTTTTGGCTTATTGAGTCCATTTGTGATCTTTTGCAAGTTGAATCAAGTCTTGAGGTGCCTTATTTCTCTAAAACGACTATTTTGTCTTTTAGTGAAATATTACTTTGCTTATTTTTGGCTTATTGAATGTGCTTTTTCAAAATTTCTTTTTACAGATCTCATAAGCATCCCAAAAGAAGGTTGTGTGTCAAATTAGAGCTTATGGCATTAGCTTATTGCTTAATGTGCTAAAAAGCCCAATAAGGATAAGTTGTTTGCTTATTAAGCTGTGATAAGCTCACATTCAGCTTTTGGGCCTTTAAAGTTTTGTGTTTAGAATTAAATTTTGAGTCAGATAGGGCTTTTCCAAGTCAATTGGGCCAAGTTTGACTTTTTGGGCTAAAAAGCCCATTTGTGTTGACTGAATTTGGTTTTGGCCCATTTGAGGGCCCAATAGGGGTATTCTGGTCATTTCACTTTGATTTTCTGATTATTTAGGTTAAAATAAACTAGTTTGCAAGTTTTTAGAATTTTTATAAATATTGGATTTTTAATATTATTTTAATATTATTTTTCAAATTTCACATTTTCCAACTTTTTACATTTTTCTTAGCTTAAATACATTAAAATAGGAATTTAGCAATTTTTAAAATATTTTTATCCCTTTTAGATTAATTTTTATAATTATTTTAAGTTTTAATAGTTTTTTAAATCATTTTAAATAGTTTTTATTAGTTTAAAAATTTCTAAAAATAGTTTTTAATCTTTTTAGGTCATTTTAGAGGTTTACCAATAGAAAAATCTTTATTTGGGCTTTTTGATAATTTATTTGATTTTTAGGGCTTTAATTAGCATTTAAAAATTGAATATTTAATTATTTATAAGGTTTGAAAAAGTTTTGATCATTGGTAAACGCTTAGTTTATTAATTTTGATTTTTGGTGAATTTTTGGTAATTTTTAGAATTAATTTTTATTTTCGTAGTTTTTTACGGTTTTACGTTTTATCGTCGTAGTATTAATTTCACGTCTTCATCATCTTCTTTTCTCATCCTCTTCTAAACCAATATTAATCTCAAATCATTTACATCTTAGTCACACACATATACCTCCTTGGGAAACAAACTTTCACACCATAAGGGTCATTAGTGCTTGATTTTCCTAAATCATCACTCGATACTTACCGCTTTTACGCTCCTTTTCCTAAAGGTCGTATTTTACCACAATCATGCTCATCCACTCCCAAGCATAGCCTACCCAAGCTAGTGTTTGGATCCATCTTGTAACAACAACACATCAACAAAAACATTAGTATGTTAGTGCCATAAAATCCAATTGACATTTCATATCCTGTAGTCTTAAGGCAACTCATTAGTTTCGATGAAAATCTCTTTTTAATTGTGTTATAAGCAAATTTTGCGTGCTACTTTTCCAGTTGTGCGGCGCACTTTTGAGATGTGCGGCGCACTCCCGATATAGAAAAGCCGGCGCACTTTGTGAAATGTGCGGCGCACTTTCTACAAGAAATTTTTTGTTCATAACTGTATGATCTATATACCAATCAAACAATGTTATAAGACTTTTTTCATAATACTTTCTTAACAAGTAGTCAAAATAAGAAATCGTGACCAAATTTTGTAAGATGTTCTCAAGTATTTTGCAAGAAATAACTTTTTTTTCATTTCCGCTTGTTTCCTCATTTTCTTATATCTTAAAGTTGTTAAAAATTCCAGAAAAATTACCACAAATCATGGTAAATATCAAATAAGACATAACAAAGCAAAGTATTCTACCAAAGAGTAAATTAAATAGAAAATAAAATTTTGAAAGAAAATATTTTTGGTTTTTCTTGAAATGCAATATTAACAAACACAAAAGCTCAAAAAGCATAAGCACACATAAAGCAATTCTCATGTTTTCAGCAGTAAGTGTTGAGAGTAAAAGGTTTTAGTGGTGTTTTGGGATTGTTTCTACCAACATTTTGCAAATTCGTATCAAATGTGCGGCGCACTTTTAGAAATGTGCGGCGTACTTTTTATCTTTTTCGTTAAATTTTTTTTCAGATTGCCAGAAATCTGTACGGCGATTTATAATTTTTGTTTTACCAAGTATTTCAGAATGTTTCAAAATAAATAACTAATCAATCCCCGGCAGCGGCGCCAAGAACTTGATGTTCGTTTGCATGTCTTAATTTTTATTCAAGATGTTACCACACAAATGACTAGAAACATAAACACGGGCAAGTATACTCTTTCATGTATAACATAACTTAATGGTAAAGTCCAGTTCGTTCCACGGGATTGTTGTTATCACAATATTAAAACAATTACCTCTAGAGTGTCACAAATTCTAAAGATATACTTAACAATTGGTATTAAAGGGTGCGTTTGGCTAAGGTCATAACCATATGATAGATAGGTAGCAAGGATGAATATAAGCACATAAACAATGTAAGACAACATACCGATTATTAGTCGTGCATGCAACATCTAATTGATATGACAAGAATCCGGCTAAAGACTTTGTCATACCAACAGCATTAAGATAAGTTTATGCTTGATTTCGATAACTAAGGTAGTACATGAGATTATGCAAGAGTTGGTATATGTTTTAATCACTAATCGTTACAAAAGTGATTAACAAGATTCATTTACTAGATGACATGAAACCCATCCATTCACATGAGTACTAGTCGATGATCATGGATGAATCCAACATATAACAATGGTCTTACATAGTAACACGTAATACATGAGTATCCAAATCACACTTATATTCAAGAACCCAAGGAAAAAGTACATCGTACAAAAATAATTGTGCGCCGCACTTTGCCCCAGCAAATCTAATATTCACATCTAATCATAAGGCTATTAAACCTTAACCAAGTACACATCACACTACTCCATAATAACAGTAAACAAGATCATTTCAAAAATATGTAAATCAAAGTAAAAGATTGACATAATTGAAATAAGAATTATACCACAAGATTATTTCACTAATTGCTTCCAAAGGATGTATAAGTTTTTGAACTTATTACAAATGGCTAGCAACACTTCTGATTTTCTTGTTCCAGCACCAATACCATAAACCAACTAAGGTTTACTAACTCTAGTGACTATGATCAAGGATTTGGAGAAATCCTTGATTATTGTTTCTCTTAAACAATGGAGAAAGTGAGGAATGAGATATGATTATGCCTGGCCAAGGGTCCTATTTATACTTGAAAATTCGTAGGTTAGAAATCCTGGAAGTATATCAAAGGTTCCCCATAATAGCCATGCATAATTGCACTTAATTATGTAACTGCAGTAAAATGTGCGCCGCACTTGTTCATTTGTGTGTCGCACTTCATCAGGTGTAAATGTGCGCCGCACTTGTGAGTTTGTGCGCCGCACTTCTTGTTATTCTCCAAATTCGGGGTACTTTGAATGTACGCCGCACTTTTCTAATTGCGCGTCGCACTTCTGCTCCTTTTCAGTATAATTTCTTCTTTAGCCCCTTTATTCTTTATTTCTTCATTCTTTTCCTTCATGTTTTCTTTCTTAGCTACAATACAAACAATACCTTTTATTAGTATCAATTCAACACATAATTTATTTATTTACATAGCAAACAAGGACAAATGCATCATTATAAACATGTAAAATGAGGCGTTATCAAGAGTTAAAAATCCACCCCAAAATAACAGCATTAACTCTGTCCTACTGTTTTCCCAAAATTTCATTAGTTATAGACCTCTTGCAAGTGCCATCAATAAAAACCAGTTTTATTTTTTCCTTTGAAAGCCAACAACATAGCATTAGCCCAAACTTGGTACTTTTCAATTTCTTTTAATTTTAACAAACACAATAGTCAACACTATTGAACCATTAGGGTGTAAGTGCAAGGGGTTGCTCACATCAAGTTTACTAATGAGTGTGATGGGATCAGTCACACTCTCAGTATTAGATTCACCATGTTCAGACATGGTGAAGGTCAACAAGGTCAAAAAATGAACTCAACCAGAGACAACTAAGTTCCCAGGCTTCCAAACTACTCAAGGTGGTAGGTCAAGGCCAAGGCCAAGGTTGAGGGTCTAAATAAAGGGTAGAATAATACAAACAACCAACCTTGGCAAAAATCAACAACGAAACAAATATGACCAAGCAATCAATCAACAAATAAAACAACTCATAATAATTACATAGAGAGAGTGACGAGAGGTATTACAGTGCACGTGAAATGAGCACAATCGAACTATTACTCGTAGATTCGGTTAGTCTAGGATGTAAGAGAACCTCCCACGAACAAACCCTAATTTTTCTTCTCGAGAAAAATTAGGGAAAACCACCATTAAAGGTAGATCAACCATCCAATCAACAAGAGAAGTCACAAGAACCACCACAAAGTAACCAATCTTCTAAAAGAGTGAAACCCTAATTTTTTTCTTGGGAAACATTAGGCCAAATCACCTGAATAGAAAGATAAGCTAACCAATCAACAGAATCAAAACAAAAATGATAACCACCACCAGATCTCTGAAACCCTATTTTTTCTCAAAAATTAAAGGAGTGAAATCAATAGATCTAGATGTCATATTAACTGATCGAGTTATCTCAATAGCAGATCTAATAAAAAAGGTATAAATAATTAAAAAACCTCAAATTTTATCAAACCCTAATAAGTTTTTCATCGATTCAACCTGTCTCTGATACCATGTAGAAAAACACGATTAAAGAGATCTCAAAACGTTTATACTTATATTACTGAAGATATTAAAAGAACAAGTTGATAGAAACCAAAAGAGACTATCATTGCTAATCAGGTGTAGTCCTATTATCTACATGATAATAGTTTTATAAATTAAAACATAAGAACAAGATCAAACTAGGGTTTACAGAGATCAAACTAGAGAGAGAGTAATATAACAAAACACAGATGATAACTGCCAAGCTCAAAACATACGAGGGCTAGTGTAAATAAAATGAGAAGAGAGTCGTTGGACTCTTTGGACTTGGGCTGCTAATGGGCTTGTGAATAACTTGGTAGCTTAAGTCCCTGGGGTCCATAAATGATTCCACACCAAGTCCTCATGGGGCAAACTAAAATATAAAAGAAACACAATAAGTCCCCATAGTTAGTATATGTTAGCATATTAGAGACATAATTTCAACACCAATGAAACTTGTAGTGATAGTAGACCTTTCAGGAGGGGGTTTGGCTCATCTGAAGGCAGGAATGTGAATTTATTAAGGGGAATAAGGAGAGATAATCAAATCGAAATCTATCGATCTGGGTTGGAACAAAATACATATATCGTCCATGTTATAATCATGCGTAGCGACACATGGAAGCATCTGCAGGTAGTTTAGTTGAAATGAGTAGAGGACTAAAAGTTTCCAAGTATTCCACTGAAGCAACTGTTGGACATGTTCGGAAAATTTCGTTGGGGAAAGTTTTGTCGCACTACAACAAAAGATAGTTAGGGCGACGAAACATTCCCGTGCGGTAAAAGTCGTTGGGGAAAACTCGCTAACGACAAAAATGTATATGACGTGGCACTTTTTTTCATCAAAAAAAAGTCAAACTTTGACTATAAGTTTCCCCAACAACATGTCAATGGGGTATAGTTTTGGTAAAGTTTGACTAAAGTTTACACCAAAAACCTTGGCACCAAACTATCCCGCTTAATTTTCCCCAACGACATGTTCTTGGGGAATGTTTAGGAATAGTTTGACGTGATTAGCTATACTTATTAGTGGTATCAGTAATAGCTGGTTACATGACCGACACTTTCCCCTCGACATGTCGTTGGGGATAGTTTCGAAGACCATAATTAGTCATTTAGTTGTACTCGTTAGTTTTAACAGTTGGGGGTGATATGGCCATATCTCCCCAACGACTAGAAATGGCAACGGGGCTGGTTATGCGGGGAATGATTGATACTAAGCCCCAAAGTTTAATATCTATCCCTCATCCTCGTCCCGATCTCATCAAGGTTTACAAGCTACATATCATCCCCATCTCTAGCGGGGAACAAAATCCCCAATGAGGAACCATGGATTTTCCCCCTTACACAATTAACATTTAAAATATGTTTCAAATAACTCAATCATTACAAATAACACAATACGGTAATATAAAAAAAATCAACCAAATTAACATTCATGCGATCATGCTCAATATTAAGTTATTAACAATAACAACATTAACATACAAGATCTCATCCTTAAAGGTTAATATTTTAAAGGAGATATTAACCATCGATTAATAGTGTTTCAAATATCTAACACATATATAAATGTAGATGTAGAATAAATATATTCTGGGGCGGGTTCGGTGACGGGTTTGGGGAACCGAAGGTATTACCATCCCGCCTCCATACCCATTTTTTATTATCGAGAAATCCTTACTCATATCCACATACCCGATCAACTCAGGGAATCCCCGGTCAAATCAGAGTCGGTATCAGATTCTCCACCGGCTTCGAGTTTTTTGCCATCTCTACCAACGACATGTCATTAGGGAATAGTTTGGGAATTCGAATAAAGTTTACACCAAAAACCTTGGCGCCATACTTTCCTGTTTAATTTTTCCCAGCGACATGTTGTTAGGAAAAGTTTTGGCATTGAACTAAAATTGACCAAATGTTAAACTACAAAAATCACGTGTCATTTTCGAACTTTCGAGTAGGTTAAGAAGCTTTCGAAATTATGTTGTGAGGTCAATAGTTAACTAGGTTTAAATAAAAGCCGGATAACTAAGTTCACGGGGATATTTTAATTAAAAATCACTTTTCGAGAATTTAGAAGTCTTTTTGGCGAGTGTTTGGACTTTGGCGCCATACTTTCCTTTTGGACAAGTCCACGAGATAGTACTTGGCAAAATTTACTTATTATTTACAAATTGTATTTATCTTATTTATAAAAAATATAATTATTGTTTATAAAATATAAATTTTATTTTAGAAGAGGTACTAATATTTAAAAATTGAAATTCTAATTATTAGGTCCGGTTGGGGACAAGATCAAATTGGTGTGACGTGACATTTTGTTTTCCCGTACTGTACTACAATACTAAGCCGATAATAATACGAGACTTTTGTACAAACAAATACTTGTTTATTCAAAATATTTTACATACCACTTGTGAAAACACATGGAAAACTTATAAACAGACACACTAAACATAATTTATTCAACACGAAAATTAAACATATACATTACAACTATAGTAGACGCATACACACTATATTTCATATGTCAAAGTGGTTAAATGACAAACTAGTTGAAACTAATATTTCATATGTCATCGTAAAGGTCGTTAGTAGTGCAAATAAATCCATTGTGTGGGTTTTGACATACTTTTACATTTCTAGTGTTGGCTCGAGTACTTTTATCCTTCCAATCAATAGCTACCAGTTTACACACTCTATTTCTCTCAAATGTCTTGAAGAATAATTTAGAGACGTGTAGTAGTCTGAATAAGACACTAGAATCGTTGATGGTCTTGCCAAATAATTCAGAGTATTTTCAAGAGGACGAACCACTTAACACTAGAGTCGTTGATAGTCTTGCCAAACAACCGGATTGACCTAAATCATTTTAAACCCGATGAGTCTAATCGGGTTTCAAAAATATAATACCCAATTTAATTTGACCCTTCTTAAAACTTTGCAATTACAATTTGATTTTACCATAATATCGTATATCGTTAAGTATCTGTCGTTAAACAAATTCCGTTAACATTTTTAAAAATGCTTGTATTAAAAAAAGTTTTACTCCAATTATTACACTAAATCTTTCAAACTTGCTTTAAGATTATTCTGTTTTACTAATATAAAACAATATATATACTCGAGTTAGCAAAATAGGAGTTCGTCAAAGATGGCTCAATGGGTGTACAAGTGATGCATTTAAACTAGACATCTATTTATAAAAAGGCTTCATTTTTATTATGTTTTAAGCATTTCTGTAACAGTACTTTTTTGAGCTCATAATCTCATAAGATTACGCAAACTGTTCATGCAACTTCGTATAATTAGGAATCTCACAAATATTTAAAAAAATGGCTTAAACAAAGACCCCTAAAGACCATAAGATTTATTTTGAAAAAAGTGTGTAAACGCGTTAAATATAAAGATGGTGAGTAAGATTACGCAAAGTGACAAGTGAGGCCATCATTTCACTCGGTTCTTCCTTTGTGGGCCAGGGCTCCACTTTTCATACTCATAAATTGATTAGAGTTTGGTTACTCATACTCTTTTTTAAGTAATACTTATCTCTTTTAACTTTTTTTATTTTTTTAAATTTTTTCATTTTTATAATTTTCTTTATATTATAAAAGTATGAAATAAAAAAATAGAATGAAAACTTTAAATTTTGATAAGTTAAAAGCAGTAAAACATGAAAAATGCGTAGCCGTAAGCTGTCTTCTCTTATTAATAAAGTGAATAAAACTGCTGAAAAAAATACGGAACAGAAATTATAAAACTTTACATTTCAAAATTATAAAATATGAAAAAAATACGAAACAAAAAAACATAAAAAATTGTTATTTCCTGTCAGTATACCAGGTATTAGAGGATATTAGTGGTAGAAAATAGTAAAATGAGGTACGAATAGTATGACCCATTAAATATGACATCTTTCTTACAGTACTTTTCTAAGCCATTTCTTTTATATGTATATTAACATGGTATTCGCGCGTTGCAGTTACAAGTAATTTGAAATTAAAATTATAGAACTGCAATGTTTTATAATTTTATTTATAAATAATAATGATAGCTTTAATTTGAAATAACGTTAGGTATAGTAATAATAAACCATTTCATATATAAATAGTATTACGGGATTATAATGATTGATAACTAAAGGTATTTGCAAATCTATGTAGCATTCGTCCTAATATTATATAACATGTAAATATAGAAAATCTTTTTAATTTATATGTTTACACTTTTTCATACACTATAAAGTCCTTAAAATCTCTCAACTTTAATATGCACGATTTAATCGAATTAATTAGCAAAATAAGTAGTATTTCATTAAATTTGTATTAAAATACATATATAAACAATATATGTCTTCGAAAATGCAAATTAAAATTTTTTTTTACTGGTTCAAAATCAAAAACATAAATTTTATATTAAACATACATTAGTGAGCAATTTGAATAATTGTGTATGAAAATTAGAATTTATAGCAATAATTATTTGTAAATGTTGCATATTAATTTGTACTAATATTATCATTTAATGTGTATCGCCGACTAATTAATATATAAACAAATTTATTAAATTATTCCGTTATAAAGGTTTGTATCAACATCTTGTAACGTTGTACTAATTAAAGTTTTTGAGAGAGAATGTGCAATCTCTTTTATAAGTAGTATAAATTTATGTGTTGTTCAAAAAATATAGTATATATATTAATGTAACGGTGACGTTTTTATCATTTTCGATGGGTGCTCTTTGTTTCGTCTTCTGACGATTTTTATTGACTTTTTACATATAAATTTATCCTAAATGATATATAATAAAATAAAATAAAATAATTTGATGTTTCTTATAAAATTAAGTCACATAAACTATAAGATTGATAAATGAAGATGAGGTAAGAGCGTATAATCTTTGGGCTAGGAGTAATGGTAATATAAGTCATCTCATGGCGTTTTAATTTTTATCCAAAACCAAACTCGATTAAAACAAATAGGTTTAGGTTGAATCTAATGAATTTTAGATCAAGTTTGAGTCAATTTATCTGACCTGTTTATTAAAAAAGGTTAGATTCAGGTTAGAAATAATTTAAAAACAGATCTATTCGTCAATCCATCAATTTTTATTCTTAAAATAAAAAGTATTTATATTTTATTATTTGTGTTAAATGCGTTAAACGGGCAAACTCACAAACTCGTTTAATCTGTTTAACGCATAATGTGCCAACTTTGTATACGCAGTGGGTCAAAGAGGTAAACTTAAAACTCCTTTAACCTATTTGACCCGTGTGATCTAGTTAAACCGTCAGTTCAAATATTTATGTGAGTTAAATGGGTTCGGTTTAGGTTATGTATAAACATGGCAGAGTTGACAACATAACCAACCCGATTATTTAAATAAGTCAGGTTCGGTTAGAGGTTTCTAACCCACCAGTTTGTAAACCCAAACCCGTCAATTCTAATCCAATCCGAATTTCATCCTAAACGTAATATCATTATTCAACACACCATATAGATGTATTTTGAAGTTAAATCTTTTATTAGTTTAGTTTATTATTTTTATTTACTTTAATCTAAACATAGAAAGTCAAGTTTTACAACAACTCACAAATACTTATTGTGTGGTCGATGGTCTAGAGGCATCTTATTTATTTATTTTTATTTTTATTGCTTAGTGTGGTAATTATTCTTACGAAATAAAAGTGATTAGATGTAGGAATGTAAATGGATCGAATTATTTGTCAGATATTTGTGACCGCTCGGTAAAAGCTTAATTTGTGAGTCTAAACGAACTTTTATATTATTACGAAGTAATAGAGTACTATGTGTTATTAACTTTTTGAGATAATTCATCTAAAATGCGAAATGTGTGATTTTGGTTTATTTTATTTTTTTTATTTGGTTCTAACTCTATAATTAAATTTTAAATTCGTTTATTTTAGTTTAGATTTAGCAAAAAACTTACTCGTAAACAAACCGAGCTTTAGATTCTCAATCACTAAATGAGCCGAGCTCGAGATCGACTTGTTGCCCACTTAGTAGTGAGATAAGGGAGAAATGCGTATGGATATCGAAAGGAAGGTGATTTACACACTCTTCAAATTGATTGATAGATTTAAAATTAGTGTGTCTTGACATATAGCGTTAGTTCAATTCTAATCATGTTTTTCTATAAGGGTACATGTGTTAATTTTGAGTGGGTCAATTAATATGAGAAGCCTGTCAAATATTGATGAGGAGTAACATACAAAAAAAAAAAAGATTATTCGTTCCTTGGAGACACTTGAGTGTCTATGGTATTGTTCAAAGCTGTCTCTCCAAGTTAGGTACAATTCAACAAGTTCTCTCATTATTTATTCCCTATAATCTACACATTTATTCAACTTGTTTTCTTCACTAAAAACATTTGATCCTTGAGAGCTGGTGAAATCTCTATAAGGTATTCTTAACATTATTACTTTTCTTAGTTTACGAGTTATGTAACTTTATGCATCACTACTTTGATATGTACGTACTAATCTAAGGAGAAATAAATCTGTTTATTGTAGTCTTATAAATTAAGTTGGTGTTTGAACCTATGATGATTTTTTTAGCGAATAAATGTTACATTATTACTCATAAAATTTGTATTTTAATTAAGAATAAAATTGTAAAAAAGTTGAATAAAAATAATTTTTTATTGAAAATGAAAAAAAAAACTAAAAGATATAAAATAATATAGTATCAAAACGGATCTTAAATAGGATAAAATTTTAAAAATATGAGAAAATTAGATTTTATATATAATTAAAAAACGATTTTTTAATAAATTGCTAAATAAGTTTGTTATAAAAGATCGTTAAAATTACACATATTATTACAAAACAAATATTTCTATAAAAAGTAATTTTAAAATATGAATTTTCAAATTTTTCGTATATGAAATTATCTCATAACTAGATATAAAGCATTTTAGCATTTTATTAATAGAAACTTAAAAATTCAACTTACATCTTTTAATACATTATATATAACTAAAACAAGCTTAAATTTTAAAATAGTAATACTTAAGTTTTTAAAATTTAATGCTTATATTATTACTAATTAATACGTATTAATTAATACTCAAATTAATACATACTTCAAAATAAAAATAATATAACATTAATTAATATATAATTAATACACTAAATTATTTAGAAGTACAATCATATATTCTTATTGTACAACAATTAAAAACATATCTATCTATACTACATAGTACACATTTGTATATGTAAAACTTAGTGAAATTATCTATCATTTGTATATGTATATTAGTAAAACTGTAAAAGCTTAATTAAATTTTATTCATTTTGCTAAATAATTCAATTGAAAAGAATTGTTCATGTCAATACACAAACATTTTAAAATGATTTACAAAGTATGAAAACATGTATAATATTAAGTATGTAAATGTTTGCATGTTATATAATGTGACGAATATTACGCAACATCTACTTATTAACATGTGCATTTCACCGTCAATCAACACAACTTCGTAATACTACTAACGTGTTTCGATATCATTTTGATGCACATGTATATAGAATAAAGTTATTTCTTAAAGTTCTCGCATGTGCAAAACTATTATCACTCAAAACATTTGACTAAAAAATATTTTTTGACAACAGATTTGATTACATGGTATATGCGCCGCAATGCGCATGTACCCTACTATAATGCCAAAAGTAATAATATTCCTCGATTTGAATTACGTTTTTAGGACATGTTTTTAAATGAAAACTATCGATTCAGAAGTGGTAACTAAGAAAAACCAATTATTGCGTCGAAGAATTTAGTCACAGTGGCGGGTACCCTGCTAGTTACATTAAATTATATAATTATAACACCCTCCACCCTATTTTACATCTAAAATAACACATATTACAAGTATTAATACATAATTAGAAATCAGTTAAAACATAATTTAATACTCATATTAAAACTAATTAATACATAATAATTAATAGACACTTAAAAATAAAATAAATTATACCAATTAGTTATACTAATTAATACAACTCGTTACTTAAAAATACAATTATATAATTGTACAAAAATTAAAAGCCAATATCTATATTATCGTACGTATGTTGTCTACTTAAAATAATGGTGTACATAGTTTCGTGATACTATTTTTATATGAAGTGGTTTATTATCGTTTAAGTTATCCCAACATAAAACTATCATCATTATTTGTAAAGTAATTATTGAAAAATATGTATACTCGTAATATTACGCTCAAGAAATTTAGCTTCACGGTACCCGAAGTCGCAACGCGCGGATATCCTGCTAGTAGATAAATATAGAGTTACCTGCGCAATGCAATGACGAATACCTATGATGATTTTTTTGGCGAACGAATTTACACTTTTACTCATAAAATTTGTATTTCAATTAAGAATAAAATTATAAGAAAGCTGAATAATTTTTTTTAATTGAAAATGAAAAAAAAACTAGAAAATATAAAAATATATATTCAAAATAGATCTTAAATTAAAAAGGAATTTTTTTAAAAAATATAATAAAAATAGATTATAAAAATAATAAAAACAAAGATGATTTTTTTTATAAGTTGCTAAATAAGTTTGTTATAAAAAAAGGGTTAAATTACACATATTATTACAAAACAAATATTTCTGTAAAGAGTAATTTAAAAATATGGATTTTCAAATTCTCGATATATGAAATTATCCCAAATGGTTTATAATAAAATAAAATAAAATAATTAAATGTTTCTTCTAAAATTACGTCACCTAAACTATGCTTGATTAATGGTATTGTTTTGAGCGTATAATCTTTGGGCTAGGAGTAATGGTAACATAAGTCATCGTATGGCGTTTTAATTTTTGACTTGATACAAAACTCGATTAAAACATATAGGTTTAGGTTGAATCTAATGAATTTCAGGTCAGGTTTGAATTGATTTATCTTACGAGTTTATTAAACTGGTTAGATTTAGGGTAGAAATATTTTAAACAGATCTACCTATTAATTCGTTTGATTTTTTTCTAAAACTAAAAATTATTTATATTTTATTATTTGTGGTCAACTCACAAACTCGTTTAACCTGTTTATCAGTGTAATGTAGAGGTGGCAAATGGGTTGGTTTGGTTGGGTTTGAGTCATGGGTCAAATGAGTTGTGGGTCAAATGGGTTATGGGTCAAATGGGTTATCATTTAATAATGGGTCAAATGGGTTATAAGTAAAATGGTTTGGGTCGGGTCAACCCACTAACTTACAATATTTTCCTATTTTTTAACATGTTCAAACGTTCTTATCCGTATTCGTTCGATTTTTACGTTTTGGTCAGTTGTTTTAAGTTATTCATCGATTTCATGTTTTCATCCGTTTTTTACGTTTTCATCAGTATTTTTACTTTTTCGTCAGTATATTTACGTTTTCGTCAGTAAATTTACGTTTTCGTCTGTAAATTTACGTTTTCGTTAGAAAGTTTACGTTTTCGTCAGTAAATTTATGTATTCGTCAGAAAATTTACGTTTTCGTCAGAAAATTTACGTTTTCATCAGGAACTTTACGTGTTCGTCAGTAAATTTACGTTTTCGTCGGTAAATTTACGTTTTCGTCAGAAAATTTACGTTTTCGACAGAAAATTTACGTATTCGTCAGAAAATTGACGTTTTCGTCAGAAAATTTATGTTTTCGTCAGGAAATTTACGTTTTCGTCAGTAAATTTACGTTTTCGTCACTAAGTTTATGTTTTCATCGGTAAATTTACGTATTTGTCTGAAAATTTACGTTTTCGTAAGAAAATTTACGTTTTCGTTAGAAAATTTACGTTTTTGTCAGTAAGTTTACGTTTTCATCATTAAATTTACGTTTTCGTCAGGAAATTTACGTTTTCGTCAGTAAATTTATGTTTTCGTCAGTAAATTTACGTTTTCGTCAGTAAGATTACGTTTTCGTCAGAAAATTTACGTTTTCGTCAGGAAATTTACATTTTCATCAGTAAATTTACGTATTCGTCACTAAATTTACGTATTCGTCAGAAAAATTTACGTTTTCGTCAGTAAATTTACGTTTTCTTCAGTAAGTTTACGTTTTTGTCTGAAAAATAACGTTTTCGTCAGTAAATTTAAAAAAGATGGTATAAACGTTAGATAGAGTCTGACCTTATAGTCAGAAGATGGACGTCCAAAAATGTAAATTTCACATATCAAATTTTTCTTTCCACAAATTTCACATTATAATTGTATGTTATTTTTCTCCATCAAATTTCACATATCAAATTTTTTTATTAAGTTTTACCAAATTAGAAAAATTTTAGATTTTTTCTTTTAAAAAATATTGGAAATAAAGTTTTTTTAAAGAATTACAACTTCTTAATCGTGTTTTCTTAATAAAAAATTTATACTAAATGTTTTACTACTAACTAAAAAATATAAATTCGAAAATATTTGTAAAGAAATGAGACTATTTATTTTTACTAGTCATTCTTACTCACCAAATATTTTAGTTTTACCTTTACTTTTTAATTTTCTTTTGAACTTTTTATTTTGCACCGCAAGTGTAACTTTTTTCTTTGTTAATAAATAATACTCTTGTAATGTTTTTGACAAAATATATTTGAGATTAAATACCTTATAAAATTTATATTAGCACAAAGTTTGATAAAAATATTTGGAATTTATTTACCTATGTCTAATTGTATCTCTAAAAGGTTTAAAGGTCTATATAGTGATATAGAATTAGGGGCAGTTTGGTAGCCACCTTTTGCAAGGTTTAGGCTCATTCATGTGCTAAATCTGTTGTTTGGTACAAATTTGTTTTTATGATATAAAGGTCTCATAGTCAAAAAGTTAGGGTGCGTTTGGTTGTTGGGTTTTTTGGTGGGACCTAAGAATCAAAGTTGAAAAAAGCTGTTTGGTTCATAAAGTGGGGTTAGAAATAGGGGTTACATTCCAATAGTGATGATTTAAGAAATCCTGACTAGATATGTCTTTTACACTGTTGGTTTATATTGCATTATTTGTCTTTTTCCATATTTGTGAGGCTCAGATTTTTTTCTAAGTTTTTTAAATAGTAATCAAAATTTAAATATGGTTTTATTTAAATTGATTTATTATTACTTTATAAATTAATATTTTCTGTTTTCTTTTTTTATTTCTTTTCAAAACCCTGTATAAAAACTAATCAAAACCATCTATTTTATAAACCCAACCCTAAAGTAAAACCCGACCTTAAACCAAACGGACCATAAATCTCCACCCCCACCATAGGTTTTATAAAATTCTATCACTTCAAACATGCTTTTTTATTTCAGTAAATTTATTAACCAGATATTTCTTTTTTTATTTCATTTAATTTTTCAACCACGTGTTACTATTTAATTTTTAAATAAAAATTATTTTATTATATATTAAATAAATATAAAATCAATTAAATAAATATATTTAATTTTTAACCGTTTTAAACTAAAACAAACTTTCTTTTTCAAAATTTCAAATTTAAACCATATACCGCTTGTCAGAAAGTCACCGCCAACTCATACCTAATTTTATTTTCTTCTTAATTATTTGAATTTGTAAATTAAAAACGTAAACATAAACAATTTTTAGTCGAAAATTAAAACATTTATTCCATACGTAAAACATTAAAATACTTGAATTCAAATACAATAGGAAAAGAAATACACTATTAGATAGATAAAATAAAAATACGTATTACGATCAGTCACTTCGCGGATCAGAATCCGATAACCGGCTAACTGCCAAGAAAACTCCCACCAAAATTTCTCTTTGTAAATAATTTTGTTTATATATATAAATAGCACGACAGTGAACGCTACTCGTGTTACATGGTCTTGCAATGTCGTGCTGGTATTTTTTGGGACCATTTGTGCCAGTAGTTTTCTCTCCAGCGAAGTCGATCAGTCTTGAGTCCTTTCATTTATATGATTTGTTATGTCTCAGGAAAATGGAAGCTATTGCATCTCTATTCGTTGATCCTATTGTGGATTGTTTACGGGGTTGGATTATGCCAAAGCTAAGAAACATCACTTGCTCCGCTGAACGTGTCAGTGACATGGGAAAAATAATGAAGGTCAAGGAGCTGACATCGAAAAGCACGTAGAAGATAATGAACTAAACAATCGAGAGACACCTAAGGCTGCAGAAGTGTGGTTGAAAAAATATAAAGAGATCAAGGAAGACGTTGACAAAATTTCAACTGATGGGGACATTGGATGTTTCAATTTAAGAAAGAAGTATCGAACAGGAAAAAGTGCATTGACGCATATCAAAGATATCGAACGTCTTCTTGAAGATAGTAAAGGCATCAACTGGCGTGATACTCAGATACCTCTTGGAAGAGTTGATTCCAAACGCCCGGCATCAACATCAACATCAGCAGGTGGGAATACCCAAATCCGGTTCGAGTCAAGAGACAAGATATTCAATGATGCATTGAAGTTCCTTCAAGAAGATGATAAGACTCGAGTGATAGCCTTGTGTGGAATGGGTGGTGTGGGGAAAACCACGCTGATGAAACAACTGAAAGAGGCCGCAAAAGATAACAAGATGTTTAATTGGATTCCAGAAGTAGTTATTGGGAAAACTCCCAACTTGCTTGCCATTCAGAAGGCCATAGCAGCACACATAGGTGAACCTCTAACCGAAACTGCTGAAACGCTAATGGCAACTCATCTTTCCAAAAGATTTGAAGTATTTTCAGAGAAGAAAGAAAAATGTCTGGTGATACTGGACGACGTGTGGAAGGAGAGCAAGATCAAACTCGAAGATATCGGATTAGTACGTCCTTTGCCAAAGGGGGTTAAGTTGTTGCTTACGTCATGAGATGAAGGTATTTGCCGACAGATTGCTGTTGATGCTGGTTTTGGTCCTGAAGTAGTTAGAGTTGATGTCTTGAAGGAAGGGGAAGCACGACATTTGTTTTGTCAGATCGCAGAGATATCAGCCGAAAATGATCGTGATCTCTATCAAATAGGATGTGACATTGTCAAAAAATGTGGCCGTTTGCCGCTTGCCATCAAACTCATTGCTGCAACTCTTCAAGGGCAGCAGAATATAAACGTATGGAGGCGTACGATCGATCGTTTGAAGATAAATGATCTTGATGAGAACGTGGAAGAAATTATTGAGATAAGTTACAAGAGTTTAAAACAAGAGGATAAAGATATTTTTCTGCTTTGTGGCTTGTTCCCGGAGGACTCTAATATTCCTATAGAAGATCTGACAAGATATGCATGGGGACTAAAACTTTTAAAACAAGTTTTTACTATAGGAAATGCTAGAGACAGCACTCAAACGAGTGTGAGCAATCTCAAAAAGGCATATTTGTTGATGGATGGAGATAGTCATCACAGTGATTGTGTGAAATTGCATGATCTTGTGCTTGCCTTCGTGGTAGGTACTGTTTCTAAAGATGGTGAGGACGGATTTTGGATCGTTCAAGGTGATGATTTCTCAAAGTTGACTGAAGATGTAAATATGAGGCAGTCTTGTAAGCGAATTTCGTTAGCATGCAAGGGCACGTCTGATCAGTTTCTTAGTGACTTCAAGTTTCCGAACCTTACACTTTTGAAACTTATGCACGGAGATGAGTCACTAAGGTTTCCTCTAGACTTTTATGAAGGAATGAAAAAGCTTCAAGTTATAGCATTTGACAAATTGGAGTATCGGCCAGTAGTTCCGTCATCATTTCAGTGCTCTACCAACCTTCGAACTCTTTGTCTCGATAAATGCTCGTTGATGTTTGATTTGACTTGTATTGGAAATCTTTTGAATCTAGAAGTGCTTAGCTTTGCTAATTCTCGCATTACAACCATACCGTCCACATTCGGAAAGTTGAAGAAGCTAAGACTACTGGATGTAACAGGTTGTTGCTATCTTGTTATAGATGACGATGTCTTGAAAAATATGGTGAAACTTGAAGAGCTTTATATGATAGCTGAATGGCCATGCTGCTTCACAGACAACAACTATAATGAACTTGCAGAACGTTCAAAGCATCTTTCTGCATTTGAATTTGACTTCATTGGCAACAATGCTTATCTGAAGAATATGTCTATAGAGAAACTCAGAAGATTCAAGCTCTCGGTGGGATGTAATGTTTCAGAAGTTAGAGACAAGCTGTACACAAGTAAAGTTGACACGCATTCGTATCTAAACCGCTTGAAGCTGGTCATCAACACAGAAGAACTACAACAATCTAAAATCAACGAGTTGTTTAAGATCACAGATGCACTTTATCTACAAGTGAATGATATGAATACTCTTGAAGATGTTGATGTGGAATCCCCGCATCCTCGACGCCATCCTCGAAACTCTTCATTTTACAATTTGAGAATCCTTGTAGTTTCAAATTGTGCAGAGTTGAAGTACCTTTTCACAACGAGTGTTGCAACAAATTTGTCAAAGCTTGAGTATTTGGATATTTCCGGATGCCTAATTATGGAAGCCGTCATACATACTGAGAATGACATATCAGATAAAATTAAGTTTTCCAACTTAAAGTATCTCAGGTTGGCTAAGCTACCAAAGCTATTTTGGTTCTGCGATAACGTCAATGTAATCGAGCTACCACGTCTTGTGGAATTGCAACTTGAAGGCCTTGAAAAGCTTACAAGCATTTATCCTAGTAGTGCATCATCTTCTGTGTCGAGTAACATTTCTCGCGCTCAATCTTTCTTTCACGAAGAGGTAAGTATGTACTGTGTATTATTTTTAGAATTGCAATTTAAACAATCTTTAATACTAACAGTGGATGAAAAATCTTAAATAATTTGCAGGATGCGACTCCCAAGCTGGAGAAATTGACTGTCAAAGATATAAAGAACTTGAAGGAGATATGGTATCCTCAGTTTAGTAGCAGTAGTATGTGCCTGTTGAGAGTGCTTAAAGTCGAGGGTTGTGATTCCATTGAAGTCTTGTTCAACGACATAGATTTTGGTGAAAGCGAGCAACTTAGCAGCAGCTTGAGAAGCATTGAAGTGGATAGATGCAATAGTCTCGTGAAGCTTTTTTCATTCAATCCGTTTCCATTCTTGAATAATCTAGAAGAGCTTAAAATTGAAAGTTGTGGTTCCATTCAAGTGTTATTTGACACTGACCTGGGACGTTCCGGTAAAAGTGAAGAACATGTCTGTAGAAGCAGTTTGAGAAGCATTGAAGTGTCGAAATGTGATAGTCTTGTGAATCTTCTCCCAAGCAATCCAATGCCGTTATTCAATAATCTAGACGAGCTTAAAGTTAAAAATTGTGCTTCTATCAAAGAATTATTCAACATCGACATGGGTAGTGCTGGTGAAATTGAAAAGCTGGTTTGTAGCAGCAGCTTGAGAAGCATTAGAGTGGAGGGATGTGATAGTCTTGTGAGTCTTCTCCCGAGAAATCCAATGCCATTATTCAATAATCTAGAAGAGCTTAGAGTTAAATGTTGTCCTTCGGTTGAGTTGATATTCAACATCGACATGGGTAATGCTGGTGAAACGTATAAAGCTAGCAGAAGCAGGTTGAGAAGCATTGGTTTATGGCAATTAGCGAATCTTAGAGAGGTGTGGAAGATAAAAGATGGTGGAAATAACTTGCTGATTCATGGATTTGAAGCTCTTGAAAGCATAGAGATTGAAGATTGTGAGAGGTTTGAAAATATAATCACACCTGCCACAACCAATATTGATTTCAGAGCACTCAAACATGTTACACTTGAAGACTGCGGCGTAGAAAGTGAGAGTGACGATGAAAGTGAGAGGTTTGAAAAAATAATCACACCTGCCACAACCAATATTGGTTTCAGAAATACTACTGATTTGGTTGAGAGTAAACAAGTTCAAGAGGTACGACTCTACACTTTATGTTTATTACTTGATGCTATTTATTCTTTTTGATTTCATAAGTAATTTGTTAAATGTTAAATAAAGTTTTCTTAGATATTTTTGAATAACCATTAGTAGTTGTTTTAGCTTTTCCAAGATTAGTTAATAATGAACCCCTAAGGGTTCATTGTATGTAATCTTGAAGTGCAAGCTAAAGAAAAGACTTTCCCAAAACAAGGAGGTGAGAAGGGAATGTAAATGTGCGTTTAGTTGGAAATTCTTTTTTTAATTTTTTATTTTCATAAAACATTTGAAAATTTAGAAAACATGTTTAGTTAGAGAAACATTGTTTATGTTTTTCATTTTGCATAACTAGAAAACAAATAAAGAGAAAACATGGAAAACAAATAAAATTGTTTTCTTGTTTTGTGTATAAAAGGGCAAAATAGGAATTTTGTGTTTTCTAGATATTTTTTCAGGAAAACACTGATTTGAACGTGATTTCTGTTTTCCTTGTATTCTAGAAAACATTTTGTTGGAAACAAGGTGTTTTTCCTTTAACTAAACGCAGCCTAATTGGTTCTTTTTCTCTTTTTAACATTTACTTATCGTTAGTAAACTCCTGTTAAATAACTATTTAATTTAACGAACGTTTAGTTTATTTCGTGAAATAATAATATAATACACTAATATATTAATTATTTAAAAATTGTATTAATGTGTGTGATCCCATATGAATATTATATCCTAACACACTGGTCTCATAATTTGCCAAATTACTGATTTTGTCTTTAATATTAAATAATAGCAAGTATTATTTTACTTATGAAATCACTTAAGCTTTTGATCCTTTGCTCCATGATTCACAAATACATAGCGTTAGAAAGTTTCACGCGCAACCCAACTAGTGTCTTTAGATTATGTTTATTGGTAGTTTCCTCTAACCGATATTGGATAAAGAAATAATATTGTATTGAAAATTTTCAAAGGAAAGAAAGAGAAACTCACGGCGACTCAGTCGTTTGGTGACTCTCAAATGTTTATCCAACTCTTAGAGTCGTAAATGAATCGACCAAACACGAACGAAATCTTGTTCATATTCATTCGTTTAGTGTTAGCCGGACAAATAAACGAACACGATCATTATATTAAAACAAATTTCTTGGTCATGTTCGTTTATTGGAAATAAGGTTGTTCATTTTCGTTTATGTTCGTTTATTTAGAAACTAAAATAACATAAACGATTGAACATGAATAAACATAAAATTTACAAAATTATACACAAAATAAAGTTTTATAAATGTTAGTTTTCTTTAAGTAAAACAATCTAAAAAGTATGTATTAAAAAGTTACGACAGACAAACATGGGCATATATTATACGATCATAAACGAACAAATAATCCGACAACGAACATTAAATGAATGAACAAAACCTTTAGTTTATGTTCCTTCATTTAACTAAACAACTTAAAATCTTGTTCATGTGCGTTCAATTAATCAAATCTTTCGAATGAATATTTAATTTTCTCATTTTTCAAAACGCTAGTCTTCCCTTTTATATTAATACTCTCTTTATTTTTTGGGATATTACTATTAAGTATTCACTACAATATTCTCTCCAAAAATATCAATATGCATTGTAAAGTGAGATCCTTGTATTTTATAGCATAAAGTTATACTCATTTCATATTTTAGCTTTTTTATTAGTTTACTACTCACTCCGTCTCAAGTTAATTGTACACGTTTCTTTTTTGGTGCCCTAAATTGTCCACTACTAAAAAGTATGTAAATAGATAAGAAAGTTTGTTTTACTATATTAACCTTGCTTGAAATTATAATTACAAACTTTAGATTTTTTTTAATTAATTAGTGATTCAAAATGTAAAAAATTAAAACTGCAAAAGTTACAATATAGATTAACGATTGTAACAAATGTTATACTCCCTCAATCTTAAAATTATTTTCTCTCGAAAAAAACATGCAGTTTAAGAAAATTACAACTATTATTGTTTAGCAGAACGACACTCTTAACTCGCATAATAAATTTTAAATTAATGAAGTATATCAATTTTATAAGAATACACAAAATATCTAGTTTACTTATAAACATTAAAGCAATTATTCATAAGTGAAATGGCAGGGTGTCGTTGCCGTAGTATACTAGTATTGGATTAGTGATGCTTGAGTAAGTCAGCAAGTGCGCTAGAAAATTGTTGTACATGTGGTTCAAACATCGTCAAAAGATGAGAAATTTGTTTTAAATGTAGTTCAAAAATACGTTAATCTAAATATTTCTATAATTCTTAATTACAGAATCTATATAATTGTCGCAATATATAATTTTAAAAATATGAAAGTACGTAACAGCATGCGGCTACTATAATATACCTTGTTGTATAACATTGGATTTGATTATACAGATTGATGTTGTGTTCCCATCTTACGTGCAAAACACTTTCCATCACCTTCATACACTTGATTTGCGGGATTACAAAGCTGTGGAGGTGGTCTTTGATATAATGAGTCCAAGTAGTAGAGAATCAGCTCAGGATACTCAACAACCACTCATATTCCCCTATCTTGAAGAATTAGTGTTAGAATATCTTGAGCGAATGAGTCATGTTTGGAAGTGCAATTGGAATGAATTCTTAATTCTTTCAAAACAACAGTCACAATCCTCATTCCATAACCTCACAGCCATAGACATGAGCTTCTGCCACAGCATCAAGTACTTGTTTTCACCTCTCATGGCGAAACTTCTTTATAACCTAAAGAACATTCGTATAGACTCTTGTGATGCTATTGAAGAGGTTGTTTCAAACAGAGATGATGAAGACGTGTCTATATATTCCCACACAACCACCACTTTCTTCCCTCATTTAGACACTCTTGAGCTTAAATACCTCAGAAATTTCAAGTGTATTGGTGGTAGTGGTGCCCATGGTATATCTGCTGATATTCATGACCAGCTTAAGGTATTTTTATTTTTTCCTAGATATTTAATGCCTAAAATAAAGGTTGGTTAATTTTGTTAATATTAGTAGCTCATTATATAATCAAATTCTCTTTTTTTTCCAGTTATCTCAAGCTTCTTGGTCCTTTTGCCAATACCCTAGAAAGATAAGTATAAGAGAGTGTGATGCATTGTCAAGTGTGATTCCATGGTATGCTGTAGGACAAATGCAAAACCTTCAAGTGTTAATAGTACAGGACTGTAAATCGATGACAGAGGTGTTTGAAACTCAAGAGATCAACAACAAGAGTGGTACTGAGACTGGAAAGCCACCAAGGCTAGAATATGTTACGATGTTTAAACTTTCAAAACTAAAGATTGTGAATATTCAAGGGTGTCGCCTCTTGAAATATGTATTTACGTTTTCCACTCTTGAAAGCCTCACAGAACTCGAAGAGCTAGAGATAAAGGATTGTGAGGCAATGGAAGTCATTGTTAAGAAAGAAAAGGGAGACCAAAAGGTGGTGTTTCCTCATTTGAAGTCACTTATTCTAGTAAATCTACCCAACTTTGTGGGTTTCTTCTTGGGGAAGAATGAATTCACATGGACAACATTGGAAAAGGTTGTGATCAGTGAATGCCCACAAATAACGGTGTTCACATATGGTCAGTCTACAGCTCCAAAGCTTAGCTACATATATACAAGCTTAGGCAAACATAGGGTTGATGAATGTGGCCTTAACTTTCATGTGACGACCACCTCGCATCAGGTATATTTTCTATTTAATAGAAAGGTAAAAACCTTCTCATGTTACGTTTCTTATTTTTCAAGACGCGGGCCTTGTTTGTATAAGAAACCATGCCTAAACTTCAAGTTCGAGTTAGCTAACATTATTAATGTCATATTCAAGGTAGTAGAAGTGGGACAATTTCCCTAACATAAGCTTGTGGTTTCCTTTTTGTTCTTGTAGACCGGATCGCTGATTTATGAGAGTACAAGCTCATGTCGCCCTACTACTATGGAACGGTTGCCTTGGTCTTATCATAATTTGATCGAAGTAGATATGAATTATAATCCTAGTGGTGGACACACTCTTTTTTCATCCGATAAGTTGCTACAGCTGCAAAAGCTTGAAACTGTTCGTTCTAGTCATTCTTGGAACATTGAGGAGATATTTGAATCACCAAATGTTGCTGCTGAAATTCCAAACTTGAGACAAGTGGACTTAGGGTGGTTAAATAGTCTCAAGTGTGTATGGAGGAGCAGTCACGGGACAGTATTAAGGTTTCCAAATCTACAACGACTGTCTATTCAAGCATGTGAAAGTTTAGAATATGTATTTACATGTTCTATGGTTCGTAGTATATTGCAACTCCAGGAACTACATATAGGTAGTAACCATCGTATGAAGGCAATTGTGAAGGGAGAAGAAGAATGTGATGCCATAGTGAATGCTACTGTGGTGTTCCCTTATCTAAAGTCCTTGAAACTATATCATCTTGGTAGTCTGGAGGGATTTTGCTTAGGAAAGGAAGCTTTTGAATTTCCATCATTGGATACCTTCCAACTTAATTGGTGTGGAAAAATGACGGTTTTCACCAAGGGAGATTTGTCGGCTCCAAAGCTATATGCAGTTAGTAGCTGGTGTGGGAAGTTAAATATCCACAACAGGCTGAACTCCTTTATGAACACCTCACCAGGTAAGAGGGACTAAATATGTCAACGTTGTTCAAATCAAATTTTTTATTTGTGTAACAAACTCTGTTTATTTAAATGAATATGCGCAGGATTATAGGTAATTGGGTATTCATGAATCTCATCTCGATTGTTCATTGACCGAATCAGGATCATCTGTTTTCAGGCAAGTTGTTCAAATTCATAATATTCATAAATTGGCCAAATAAGAAAATTAGCGATATTATACTTTATCGAACTCTGCAAATTTGATTTAAGAGGAACTTAGTGTTATTTTGTGCAATCCTCCAATGTTGCACCAATGTTGTAACGTGTTATATTTGTCTTTGTTTTCTTGTTGGGCTTGTATCTTGAACTTGGGCCTTGTGTTTCCTTCTTGGGCTTTTTTGGCCGTTGGAGCGTATGTTGGTTTCTAGCTTATATTACCCTAGCATTTCATTTGCTAGGGTTAGCACTCTCTCTCTAACTCACACACTTATTGTGTGTGTTTGACTGCTCTCTTTCTCCATCTAACCATTATTGGTTATGGGAGGTTTTTCATCTGTTTCATCTTGATTATCTTGTGTGATTGAGTGAATCTTGTAGTGAGGGAGATTGGATCAACCTAGTTGGGACAATCTCACATTTATCTTGTAATCGTTCGACTAGCATCCGTTTTGGGGACTAGTCTTTATCTTTTTGTTTCGTACTCTGATTTATAATAAAAATACACCAAGGGGTGGTTGGTTGGGTGTAAGATCTACTTGTTTTGTTTTGATATTATGTTTTAACATGGTATCAGAGCACAAGGTTGTAGTTCTTTCAGCCTATCTAAGCTCTCTTGTTGGTTTTTTGCTTTATCAGTTTTTCAGTTTGTGAAACCCTAATTTATTTTTTAGGGTTTTACCTTTTGGAGGTGTTCTATAGCTTTCTCTTCGTTCCTGGAAGCTTTTATTGGTGGTGCCGTTCTTTTTCCCAAAGATTTGTCTTAGGGTTTTTCACAAACCCTAATTTAATTTTTGGGGGTTTTGCTTCTCTGGTGCCCTGGAAGCTTTGTTTGGTGGTGCCGTTGACTATTTTGGTGGTGCCGTTGAAAAACTCGAAAGATCCAATTAGGGTTTCTCAAAACCCTAATTTGATTTTTGGGGGTTTTCTTCTTTATTGGTTTCCTGGTATCACTCTTGGTGGTGCCGTTACCATTTGTGAATTATTTACTCAGGTATTATTTATTAGGGTTTGCTAACCCTAATTTATCTTCATTTTTGGGGGTTTTCTTGTGGTGGCTCACCCATCCTCTAGACTAAGTGAATCTAGAGATTGGGTGGTTTTTTGTTTCATATTGGCTCTTTTATTGCACTGTAAGTCCTCTTTCATTCTCTTTCTCTCTATCTCTTGGTTACTTTGTGAGCTACTGTTGTTTGAGTTTGTGGGTGCAAACGGATTCGGTTAACATCTTGACCCTCCAGCCTTGACTGGTGTGGATACCTGCTCTGGCCAATCCCAATTCACAACTTAGCATTTCTGGTGCTCACCTTCTGGGTGCTTATTGCTTTATTTTTTACTCTTGCTTCTTGTTTGTCTCTGGTTTTTTGCTGGTTACTTGCTTTATTTCTTGCTCTTATCTGTGGGTTTATTATTGTTCTGCTTGCTCTCTTTTTTGTTGTGAATCATGAGTGCTAGTGGTGCCCCTCCTACACCAAATGGTGGTGGAGGAAATGGTGGTGGTGGAGGTCCATCTGAAACCACTCCCACTCCTATTGCTCTTATAAGCAATTTGGATGCTGGTAATCCACTTCATATTCATAACAGTGATAATAGTAGTTCTGTGCTTGTTCCTTTTAAACTTCTTGGAACTGAAAACTATAGAATGTGGAATAATGCTATGAGACTTGCTTTACAAGCTAGGAACAAATATGCTTTTGTTGATGGTTCTTGTTTAAGGGAGTCTTACACTGATGATGTTATGTGTGCTCAATGGGATAGATGTAATGCTATGGTTCTTACTTGGATTATGAATGTTGTCTCTAGTGATGTTTACATGGGTCTTGTTTATTCTGAAAATGTTGCTATTGTGTGGAAAGACTTGAATGAGACTTATGATAAAGTTGATGGATCTGTTGTTTATAATTTGCTTCAAAAGATTGGTTCTGTTAAACAAGGTGGTAGTACTTTGGCTGATTATTATCATAGATTAAATTCTCTTTGGAGAGAATTTGATGCTGTTTCTAAGATTCCTAAATGTATTTGTGCTGTTAAGTGTGCTTGTTCTGCTAGCACTGAGTTGGCCCTGCATCAGCAGATCATGAGACTCATGCAGTTCCTTATGGGCCTTGATGACTGCTATCAGCCTGTTAGGACTGCTCTTCTCACCAGGGACCCTCTCCCTGATGTGAAGGAGGCTTATGTCACAGTCTCTAGAGAGGAATCCCATAGGGGTATTCCTGACACCTCTAGTCAGACTGAGGCAAAAATGAATGCTACCTCCTTTGCTGTCAAAACTTTTAATCAAAATAGGAGAGGTAATTCCACCAATGGTAACAACAACACCTCTAACAGACCTCCTTTTAAGGGCAATAGTACTGGAAATTTTAGGGGTCCCAACCCCAATCTTCTTTGTACTCATTGCAATCAAACTGGCTACACTATTGATAGATGTTTTGGGTTAAATGGTTATCCTGCTTGGTATAAGAAGAATGGTAATGCCTCTAAGCAATCTGGTTTTAAACATAACTTCAATGCCAATTGTGATCTAAAAGTTGGGGATAAGCAAAATTCCACTTGTGAATCCCCAACTTCTTTCACCAGTGATCAAATGCAGAAACTTCTCAGCTTGATAAATGACTCTTCCAGAAACACTCAGTCCAATATGGCAGGTAGAATCTCCTTTTTTAATGCTAATATTTGGTTCAATATTCATTTCTCTAAATTTTTTGTGGGGAACACCAAGTTTACTACCAAAACCATTACCTTGGGTTGGATAATTGACTCTGGGGCCAACCAGCATCTCACCACATCCATTGTGGGGATGACTAATGTTGTGGATATTTCCAATCTCAACATTTCTGTTGGTCACCCTAATGGGACTATTGCAAACATTAGTCACATTGGTAACCTTAAATTATCTAACAATGTGATTCTTTATGATGTTCTTGTTGTTCCTGGTTATTGTGTTAGTCTGCTTTCTGTCAATAAACTTATAAAGGATAGCAAGTTGTTTGTTGGTTTTGATGAGGATAAGTGTTATATTCAGGACTTGGACAAGGGGATCATTCTGGGGACTGGTAGTGAATCTGGGGGGCTCTATGTGTTTGATGACTGTAAGACCCAGAGTTTAGGTAATGCTAACTCTGCCATGACCTTTCATACCTCCAAAGACCTTTGGCATTGTAGGCTTGGTCATCCTTCTGATCATGTCCTTAATATTCTTAAGACTGACCTTCACCTGTCTAAAAATACCAACATATCTGTGTGTGAAACTTGTCATAGGGCCAAACAAACCAGAGAGCCCTTCCCTTTGAGTGATCACAAATCTAACCATCTTGGTGATTTGGTTCACTTGGATCTTTGGGGCCCTTACAAGGTTCAGAGTAAGGAAGGGTATAGATACTTCCTTACCATTGTGGATGACTACTCTAGAGCAGTATGGACTTATCTTTTGAAAACTAAAGATGAAGTTTTTGATTGGCTTAAACAATTTATAAGTCTTGTTCAAAATCAATTTGATTCTAAAATCAAAGTTTTTAGATCTGATAATGGGACTGAATTTGTTAACAACAAGATTCATACTATGCTCTCTACTATGGGTATCATCCATCAGACCTCTTGTCCTCATACCCCTCAGCAAAATGGTATTGCTGAAAGGAAACATAGACACCTTTTTAATGTTGCCAAGAGTCTTATGTTTCAGGGAGGGATTCCTATTAATTTTTGGTCTGATTGTATTCTTACTGCTGTTTACTTGATCAACAGGCTCACCTCTTCTGTCTTAAATGGTAGATCTCCCTATGAATTGCTCTATAAGAAAAAACCTAATCTCTCTCACTTAAAGTGTTTTGGCTGTCTGTGTTTTTCTACTTGTCTGAATAACAGTGACAAGCTCACATCTAGAGCTGAAAAATGTGTTTTAGTTGGTTATTCTTCTCTAAAAAAGGCTTATAAACTTTTTAGTTTGGATAATAGAAGATTCTTTATTTCAAGAGATGTGAGGTTTTATGAAACTGTTTTCCCTTTTAAGATGAAAAACAATATAGGAAGTGAATTGGCTGATGTAGTTGCAAGTGATGCTGATCTCTTATCCTTTTTTGATAATCAAACTCTTTTAAGTCCCAATGATGATGAGAGAGCAACACCTGTTTTAGATGGCAGAGTTAACCCCACCAATGAGGATGCCTCAGTGCATCCTCAGGAGGATGACTCTGCAACCATCATAGGTGAAAACCAGCAAACCTGCTCTGAGGGCACAAACAATCTTTTTCATTCTCCTGATATACCTTTAGAGCAAAATGAGATCACCACTGAGGAAGTAGGGGAACCTGGTGTTATAGGGTCTTCTAGACCTACCAAACTTCCTGTTAAGCTTAATGATTTTGTTCTTGATAGCAAACTTAAATATGGTATTGAAAAACATGTCAATTACTCTAGACTTAGCACTATCAATTTTTGTTTTGCTACTACCTTGAATCAATCTTTTGAGCCCACCTCTTATTATGAGGCTGTTAAGGACAATAGGTGGGTTGAAGCCATGAACAATGAGATTGAGGCTCTCTTAAGAAACAATACTTGGACCCTTTGTGACTTACCTGTTGGGAGAAAAGCCATTAGCAATAAATGGGTTTATAAGATTAAATACAAATCCACAGGCACTGTTGATAAATTTAAAGCTAGAGTTGTTGCTAAAGGGTACAGTCAAAGAGAGGGCATTGACTTTGATGAAACATTCAGTCCTGTTGTTAAAATGGTTACTGTTAGATGTCTTATTAGCATTGCTGTTTCTAATGATTGGCCTCTTTTCCAACTTGATGTTAATAATGCTTTTCTTTATGGGGAATTGGATGAGGATATTTACATGACTGTTCCTTTGGGTTTTAACTGTCAAGACAAGAACAAAGTGTGTAAGTTGAACAAAGCCCTCTATGGACTTAAGCAAGCCCCAAGACAGTGGAATGCCAAGTTAACCACTGTCTTGGCTGAGCATGGCTTTATCCAAAGTAAAAATGATTATTCTCTCTACATCAAACAGTCTGATAATCTTTTCATTGCACTTCTTGTTTATGTTGATGATTTTATCATCACTGGTAATAGTGTTAAGGAAATTGATAACCTCAAAAATTTTCTTAAAACTAAATTCATGATAAAAGATCTTGGGATTATGAAGTATTTCTTAGGAATTGAAATTTTTGAAAATACCAATGGTATTTGCATGACTCAAAGAAAATACTGTCTTGAGCTTATCTATGAATTTGGTTTGTTGGCTGCTAAACCAGCAGCAACACCTTTACCTGAAAATTGTGTGCTTGCTGTTGATGAGAGTGAGAATGATAAATTACTTAACAATGTTTTTGAGTATCAAAGACTCTTAGGGAGGCTCATTTATCTTACTCACACTAGACCTGACATTTCCTATGTTGTTCATTGTCTTAGTCAGCATATGCATGCCCCTTTACAGTCTCATCTGAAAATTGCTCTCAGAGTTATTAGATACCTTAAAAACTCTCCTGGTACTGGCATTCAGATTTATAAAGATACTTCTTTGAAGGTTTCTTGTTTCACTGATGCTGATTGGGCAAAATGCCTTAAAACCAGGAAATCTGTTTCTGGGTATTGTGTTTTCTTGGGAAGGACTCTTGTATCCTGGAAAAGTAAAAAACAAGCTACCATCTCTAGATCTTCTGCTGAAGCAGAATATAGATGCATGGCTAGTGCCACTTGTGAAGTCATTTGGATAACCAATCTTTTGAATGATTTTCTGATTAAGTGCTTGTTTCCTGTTCACTTATATAGTGATAGTAGTTCTGCCATACAGATTGCTGCTAACCCTGTTTTTCATGAAAGGACCAAGCACTTTGAAGTTGATGTTCATTTGATTAGGGAAAAGGTCCAAGATGGTGTCATTAAGACTTTCAAGGTTGCCTCTGCTGATCAAACTACTGACATTTTCGTAAAGGCACATGGAATATCTCAACACTTGAAGCTTTGCAACCAATTGAGGCTTGTGGACATGTTTGGGAAATAATGCTCTTTACTGCTCTCTCATTTTCGGATTGAGGAAGGGTGTTATTTTTTGCAATCCTCCAATGTTGCACCAATGTTGTAACGTGTTATATTTGTCTTTGTTTTCTTGTTGGGCTTGTATCTTGAACTTGGGCCTTGTGTTTCCTTCTTGGGCTTTTTTGGCTGTTGGAGCGTATGTTGGTTTCTAGCTTATATTACCCTAGCATTTCATTTGCTAGGGTTAGCACTCTCTCTCTAACTCACACACTTATTGTGTGTGTTTGACTGCTCTCTTTCTCCATCTAACCATTATTGGTTATGGGAGGTTTTTCATCTGTTTCATCTTGATTATCTTGTGTGATTGAGTGAATCTTGTAGTGAGGGAGATTGGATCAACCTAGTTGGGACAATCTCACATTTATCTTATAATCGTTCGACTAGCATCCGTTTTGGGGACTAGTCTTTATCTTTTTGTTTCGTACTCTGATTTATAATAAAAATACACCAAGGGGTGGTTGGTTGGGTGTAAGATCTACTTGTTTTGTTTTGATATTATGTTTTAACAGCGATGGTTGGATCTACCCAATCAGGACGGGTTGGTCAGGTTTGAGCTATACTGGTCGAATATACTCGGGTCGGGTCGGAATTATTGGCACCATTGGATCCCTTAGAAACATATAATCTTTAGTGATAGTTTTTTCTATAACGGAATTATGACCTTTAGTTAAACCGTATAGGCTTGAAACTTTACTTACGGCAAGTTGTTCCGTTTATGTTAATCTGCATAAAAAGCGTTATACAAATAGGCTTGATTTGTATGTATGATAAAAAGTGTGCCTTTAATCCTTAGTGATAGTTTAGTTTTATAACGGAATGACGATCTTTAGTTGTAATGTATAGGCAGCGAGTAGCTAGGTTAGCATCCTAATTTAGGGAATTTATTATACCAATGTCTAATCTTAGAATATATTGCTACAGAAAATAGGACCCTCTTCTAGATCTTAAGCAATGAAGGAGGAAGTAATTTCCTAAGTATACTGCTGAAGAAACTGCTGAAGATGTGAGAGGAGTTACTAAAAGTATGGGACTGAAGTCGGATGTGATAAAGGTCAATGGCTTTACTGATCTCGAGAAAAAGAAGCTTGTGGTTTTGAGGTTTAGAGACGGGTAAACAAACGGGACACCGGACCAAAACGCGATTGTGTAATTGAAGCCACTTAATGTGTGTTGACTGCTGACTCAAGATTGTGTTTGTGTCTTTTTTTTTGCTGTTGCAAAATACTAGTCAACTTGTATTCAGGAGGCTTGCTTGATGTTGTTATAGTTTCACTAGTTCACCTTCAATTAGTGTTGGAAACCTGATGATATCTTTGTATGAACAAAAACTTCTGTGACCGTTAAAAGTCTTGACACGCGAGTCATTAACACCCCTAGTCAGTTACATTAGTAGCGCGCCAGGACTTAAAATATACTAAACCTTTAGAAACAAGATTCTCTTCATACAACAACAAAATAGTGAAATACAGACAAGATCTAGATATACATACTTCTTTATCACGTTGATGGTCAACGCACTAAAAACTCGTTAGTCTCATGAGCATTATGAAGATCTGGAAGATCAGCACTCGTCGAGAATTTAGCCCATCTTTTCTTCTCAACGTACTTGAGAAACGGCTGCAAAACTAATCCGATAACTATAGCAAAAACACTCAAACCCATAACCTTAAATGTCGATAAAGCCAAAACTACACAAATTAATATTGTTGGAGGAACACACATAAGGACTGCGCCAACTGTCCCAACTGGTATCTTATAAGGTCTACTCACAGCCGGATACTTCATTCTTAACCTTACGAAAGCGATGAACTCCAAAAGCATACCGAAACAATATAGAAAATTTTCAGCAGCCACGATTTCTTGAAAACTCAATTGTGAAAGTAAAATCACTCCTGAAGCTGAAAACAGAATTCCAATATACGGAGTTCCATAACGGGACCGTTTGGCGAAAAACTCGGGAACCATACCTCGTTCTGCCATACCTAAAAGTTGAAATAAGTCGCTACTCATTTCGGTTACAAACATACCCATGTTTGATAGTCCGGCGCCTGCTTGGACCCACCATCTTAACCATACCCCACCTACAATCATAGCGACATCGGAAAAATACCCGTCTTTCCAAAGCTCACGGTCGAGCGGGACTGCCCCGGTCCCGATTAGTAATGGGAAGAAGTAACCGCAAACGACGAAAATTAATGCGTACAATAAAGCTTTTGGGAGTATTTTTTTCGGATTATCTACTTCCCCAGCAAGTGTACTTATTGAATCCCAATAATTCAAATTCCAGAATAATGTATTCAAGTATAAATTCCAATCAACTGCATGTAAATCTATTACCCGCCATCTAGAAGGGACTATTTTCGGAACCGAAACAAAACCCATAATCACAAATGGAAGAACCGAAAACACACCTAGAAAAACTGCAACCCACCCAACAATTGTTGTACCTCGAAAGTTCATGTATGTCAATGCAACGGTTAAAGCCACGATCGCCACTATTCGCGGGTACCCGTCAGCTAAAATAGGGAATCCGGATTTCAAATAATCGAGAAACAAAACAGGGTATAAAGCGTTGTCGATGACCCCACTAAGCCATTTCATCCAACCTTGTTGGAACCCCCAATACGAGCCTAAAGCCGACGATACCCATATTACATAACCACCATCTTCGGGGAACATTGTGCCCATTTCAGCCGTTATTAAAGCTTCTGGGACACTCCATATAACCGCGAAGACTAAGAACCCGATAAGAGCTAAAAATGGGCCTGCTGCCCTAACACTGTCCTCGATGCCAAATGGTCCACCGGACACTTCGTAGAATATGAGGAAAATGAGGGGTAATATTGAGATTTTTTTGATGTTATTGGCGTTGCCTCGAGGTGAATCTTCTTCGGTAATACCTGAATATTCAATGTTGTGTCCAACCATTGGGATAGATGTTTGTTTATTCCCTGTGTTCCTCAGTTTCTGCATTTAGTCACGAAAATGAGGATAAATGCATATTCATGCTGCTAAATTTGCAAAAAAAAAAGGAATAAAAAAAACAAAACTTTAACCAACAAGGAATTAGATGTAGGTAAAGATGGTGACTCGTCGTGAGAACTAAGCTAATTGACCAAGATTTACAAGAACAATTGAGGAATCCAAAAAGCCTCCTGGTTAAACATGACTGATAGCCAAATACATGTAAACCAAAGACACGTATGGGTAATGGGTCAAAACAAGCATGGGTTGCAACGGGTCACTTTTCGTCCATTGTATCAAAACTTTTCTCTTAGATATAACTATTGCGTTGCATATAGTAACAAAAGCAATGATCTGAAAACTTATATAAAACCATATAAGAGGGTAAAGTTGCAAATAAGCTTAAAAGCTAGAGGTAAGCTGTTTGGCTCCATCCAAAAAGTCAAAACAACTTATTCTGTTCCGGAAATGCAATAAACTGGTCATGTGCTTAAACAAGCTTACCTAATCTAGAACAGCTTATCTTACTCGCTTACAATCAGAAAGATAAGCAGATTTTCACCCGTAAAACAGTTATGTCATTCGCTAAAATAACCAGACTAGATAGGCAATCTCACACAGCCCCCAAAAGTCAAAACTAACGGATATCTCTTATCAAAACACATCAACTAATGTTAATTTATACTCAGATACCCCGATCATCAACATAACACTAAAACATCCAAATATTCAAAGCGATGTTCAGTATATCAGTGAAACAACAAGTATTCCAATATCTCAGTTAACTCTTTTTGCTTCTTCCTATTCTAGTGTAATAAAAGAGCAATACAACACAAATCAAAATCTAAAAATCATGTTCATTTGCTACGCAATATACATTGGGGTACACCTGGCGAAACTAGCGGGAGGTTTGACAAAGTAGCTCGAACCAGAGCTTATGAAAGTGAAATGACATGAAAGGACACCCAAAAAGGGTGCACGGGTCAGGGTTTCCTCGCCAATTTAAACCTTTTGAAGAATATTACTTCAATGGCATTAACGTAACCAACCGTTTCAAAAGCTTCAACACCCTACCACAGCTACTTCAACTACCTTTTATAATAAGAGCTTTTGGATTCCATGCGCTCCTATTTAATTTGTTGCCAAACGAAATTAAATTTAAAAGCTCAAATTCTCAAAAGCTCTCCGCCAAACACACCCAAATAACTTATTTACAGCAAGGTAGTCGCACAACTTAATTCATTTATTTAACCGTGGTTTCTAAGTTCTAACCTTTTGCCGGCTGATCCGCTCAAACCGGGTAAAGTCAGGTTGGTGTGGCCACGTCAGGGTTACTTGCACCAAGTGAACTTAAACTTAACCATAGTTTAGGACCTTTTGGCCAACTAATCCCCGTGGCTAACATATACTAATATATATCTTGCAAGATACTTATTACTTACATGGGTATCAGGATATGTTTTAAATTTAATAAAAATTCAACTGCAAGTACAAAATACTACCTCCGTCCTATAATAAATGTCCACTTTTACTTTTTTTTTTGTTTCTTATTGAACTTTGACTATAAATATTTTTATTTGTGTTATATAATAATGAATGAAAAATATATGTGTGGATTGAGATTTAAATGCATTTTCATTAAATATATTTATCATCCGATATTATATAACACAAATGAAGATATTTATGGTCAAAGTTGAATAAGGAAGATCGAAAAAAGTTAAAGTGGACACTTATTATAAGACGGACGGAGTGGTAATCTTTACTTATGATATTAAAGATGCCTAGATAGTATCGACAGTTTTTAAGGTAGTTAAATAAATAAACAAAAACAAAAACAGAAACAAATGGATGGTTTGATTAGATACTAACCATGAAATTATGCTGGTTTTGTTAGTTGCTTCCCATGAATAAGTCGATGAAAATGTTGGAACTGAGTTGGCTCGGTTGCTGAGTTGGGTTTCGCAGAGGCGTGGCAAAAAGGTAAAGCAGGGGAGGGTGTTTAAGGAACAATTTTAAATATAAAAAATCAAAAGAGGCAACTTTTATTTTTTGCTTATTTATAAAACAAAAGTAACTTTTTACTTTATTGTTCGCGAGTTTATATTTTGGTGTGAAAATAAAAGATTATTTGTATTTCTGAGATTTTTTAAGAGAACATTGAAAAGTAAAAGAAAGTAAATCCAAATTTACTCTTCAAATCTTTTTTCTAAATTATTATATATATTAAATATTCAAGCAAACGACGTTGTTTTGATTTTTTGAAAGTCGTTTTATTACACTGCCATTATCGTTTTGGAAACACGCCAAGAAACAAGTGGGTTCACAAAGGCACAAACTGAATATCACAAACTGAATGAAAAAACAAATTAAAAAAAAATATCCCTTATACTTAATACAAAATGACCTTTAGCTATTAATTATATACACCTTTTTAGTATATCAAATTTTATTTATCAAATATGAAGCCTATATCTATCAATTTTTTTTGAGAAATAAATATTGCTGAAAAGATTATCGAATTACGAACCAAACGAGCCAAATATTATAATGTTTCTAACATATACATATGGTTTTATAAAAAATATTGAAACTTAATAAATATTTTAACACAAACGATTAACTTTAATATATCAAAGATATACGAATACTCAATGATGGTATTAGGGTTTACAACCTTAAAGTTATGAAATGAAATGAACAGAAAGAGATTTTTTTAATGAAAACCTAGTGAGTCCTTTTATAGCACAAGGACTCACGTACAAGATCACTACTTACAAAATAGGAAATAATCATGGAGTAGTAACTGAAACGCGTAAAGATCTCTTCCAAGTTTAACTTAGCAGCAGTGTCTTTGACTTCTAGCAGGGGGACCAATCCCCCTGACTTCACTAATTAGCAAGGTCTTCATACTCTAGCAGGGGGAACTCTGACCAACCAACATGGGGAACTAATATACATACTTTTATTCCCAACAATCCTCCCCTAAACTTGTGCTTTACCCTAAAGACAAGTTTCTGAACAACTGTTGGTCGATGAGGATGCTTACTAACTTTCTGGCCATACTTGCTTGTGAATGAACCTAACTAGATCATATGCAACTGGTTTCTTTGCATCCACAATCAAATCAGTCTGTGTCATATTCTTATATGTTTCCTGTGAGAGAGGATAAAAATGATTATTCAAAAGATAAACACTTACACCTTCCATGGCCACCTCATAGACACCAGAATTTGTGAACAGCTTCTAATATAACATTCTAGCCCCATTCTGTGCATAAAATAGTGGATCCTGCATTGCAGGCTCATACATCCTATGCATGCAGTTCCAAATCACCCAGTCTTTCTCAACACCTTCAATAGTAGGAGGTTTTGCCTCAAATGCTTCCTTCCAAATTTTCCACAGATCATCTAAGTCTTCCCTATCTAGAGTTTGAAATAGTGCATCCAAACCTAGAAATGATTGTGTTGTCTTATCAGCTCTAGTGAGCTTCCATCATGACATCTTTCTATGCTCAAAGACTGCATATTCTGCTATAGCATACCTCTTCCCATACTCACTTGGTGCAATGTCATCATTTTCTACAAGTACCAAGTGTTTCTCAGTTTCTTCATTGGAAGGGTGCTCACTTTCCTTAGTAACAGTACCAATCTTATCCATCCTCTTCAATCTTTTGGTTGTTCTTTGTGAGTTAAGAACAGATAATGAGGATTCTCCTGCCTGGAAAGTTGCACCTGCTTGTGTTGATGCACCTGCTTATCCTTCTACTTTTCTCTTTCTAGCCTCTCTGGCTTTTTCTACCATTTCTTTTTCCCGTCTCACATACTCAACATCTTCAGGAGTACCAATGCCAATCAGATTTTCAACATTTGTCGCCCTTAGCACTGCTGAGCTGCTCTCTCTATTTCTTCGAACATCATGCCTTTGAAGTGGCCATCAGTCCACCTCTTGTGCCTCTTTAGCATAACCTTGTAGTGTGCCAGCCTCCATTTCTCAGATTTTAAATACTTTTCCTTCTGAATTTGATATTCTCTTCTTTCCAAAAATTCCTTTTGATATTTAAAGATCAGAAGTGTGAATTCATACCTTTCCTTCACAGGAGCATTTACCAATTCAGTATCCCATTGTGCCAGAAACTCTTTGACATGAGGCACCCTTTCATCTAGCTCCCTATGCATTATTTCTATCTGCTTCAGCATCTCTCTTGGCTTCATTTGTGCTGGTTCCTGGACAGTCAACTATGTTTCCTTCTGTACCCTTTGTTGCTCCATGTGTAGCTCTTCATCTTGTAGTTTTCGAGCCATATATTCATCATATTCTGTCTGAGCCCTTATTTCCTCAGGAGTTCTGCGTTTGTACTTTCTCTTGGGCTCTTCAACCATTATACCTTTCCCCTTATCTTTTGGATCAACTACTGGTGTAGCTTTGGGAGCAGTCTTACCAATTCGTATCCCCTTCTGAGCTGGTTGCCTTCTTTTCTTTCTAGTAAATGTTTATGAATTATGTTTAGCAGGGGAAGGACTTACAGCAGGGGGATCAATGACAGCAGGGGAAACTTTTGAAGCAGGGGCTTCTTCTTGATCACCCAAGTTTAGCAAAACTTGGGCTACATCCTTTGTTACACTCTCCTTATCACTACCTTTTTCTTAACTAGCCACCTTCTATTTTTCCAGATTATGTGCACCTGGAAATGAATGCCATGATTTCGACCTATATCCTTTAGGTACTTCCTCCCTTTTGGAAGCATCTTCATCTATTGTTAGGACCAGCTGTGGCTTTTTCCTCCCCTCAAGCTTTGCAATCCTGGATTCTAAGGTAGTAATCACCTGACCTTGCTCTATGACAGTTTGTACAAGTTGTGCATTTTGCTCTTTCAAGCCAATGCATATTTTCGTCAATTCAATTCTTGATAAAGGTTTCATGCTGCTCTCAACCCTAGGAGGAGATTTCTCCCCTCTTTGGGTATCACTAAGTGAGGAAGTGGACTTACCTATGGTGTCACTGTCCTGCTCATCCCTTGAGGATGAGTTAGTAGTGACAGCCAAATCCCCAGATTGCTTCATACCCATGGAGGCTCTTCTCTCTGCATCTGATGAAGATTTACTAGGCAAGGGAGACCCAACAAACCTGGCTTTTGTTCTTCTTTCATGTTTTGGATCAGCAGTGGGTAAGGAACTAGCAGGGGAATCATCAGTTATGGCAGGGGAATCAGGTGGTGTGTGTTTGGCTGCTTCTCGTTTGATATGTTTCATCATGATAGGAGTAAGTGGGACAGCCCTGCCAGAAAATTATGGGGACGTTGCAGCAAGTGTGGTAAACAGTTTGGTAGTATGGGAGTTGGCTGTGAAATGGTGTTTGTGTCTGATAGGACCATGTTGACTCATATTTAACAAAAGCTCTATAAACCTAGGATACATACAAAATTTAGAGCTGCTTGTGGCATTTTTGACCATTCCTTTAAAAATCATTTGAGAAAAACAATACTTTCGTCCTGTTGCTAAGCATGTCAGGGCAGAAGCAACTTCACTTCCAAATTCATTAAAACCAGTGGTTTTAGGTGACAAACATTGTAAAATTGTATGAATCAAATATTTCCAATGTGGAGCAAACTGACCTTTAGCAAATTTACACTTTTGATCTTCAGAAAGAGTGTACCCCAATTGTTCGAGACCCTCAAAACTTTCAGCATCTGGCAGGCTGACCACCCCATCCTCATCATCCAAGACAAGCTTGTCTCGGATGGAGGTGAGTGTAATCACCTTGGGGTGACCATCGACCATGCTTTTAACTGTTACCTCTCCATCCACTCTTTCAGTCATGGAGTTAGACCAAAATTCTTGGATGTGTGAGGTGTAAATCTTGGGACTAATGAGATGAGCCACCCTAAAATAACAAGATTTTAGGTAAGCCATTGCATTAGATAATTCTGTTGGTTCATCATGTAAAATTGGAATTTGATTATGATTAGCAGCGATTTTGAGAGACATGGCAGACTTTGAAAAAGTTTGAAGGTTTATTGTTTGCAAAGAGATGTGGGATATGGTCGACAGAATGAGTTAGGCCTGTTGGTTAAAGGAATTGAGTTTATATAGGCAAATTAGAAAGCTGTGATTGGACCAAATTTTCAAATTGGAGAAAAATCAGAGGTAAATCTTTCTAAGAAAGATTAAGATTTGAGATAAGTGAAAATAGGTTACCAATCCGCGAAGTAATCGCCTTAAATATCTTTTAAAATTAATAAAATATTCCTTAACAAAAAATATAGCAAGTAGTCCTAACGGCTATAAGCAGGATAACAGTATTGTCGATCAACGGTCAAACAGGGTCATGTTTACAAAGCAGGGGATAGATGTGAAAGCAGGGGTATCAAAAAAATAAAAGCAGGGAAACTTTCCTAAGGGTATTAAATTATTCTGAACAAGTCCATGCTAACCAGTACTGTCCTAATGCACAGACTTGCATAAGCAAGCGAGATACACAGAACTCAAGAGTCCTCTAGTCAGCAAGGCCTCAAACAGAGAAATCAATACATAAGCAATCCTACACCAGGTCAACCCAAAAGCATAGATACCCAGGTATCCCACCCAACCAATTCCTTCCTATAGTCAATTGGTCTTGGCAACATGTAGTAAAAAACGCCATGTTGTATAACAAGTTGCACAAGCAAGAACTTTGACTGCATATCACAGTGCCTCAAGGTCTAAGGACTCCAACTTTCCTTGCAGCAAGCCTTCACTGTCACAAATCCCCCACTCACCTATGGGTTTGATCTAATATCAAACATGAGCATCCTATGGATACCCTGAAACCTAGAGGTGCGACCTAACCTCCCTTGAAACACATAGCATATACCTGATTCTCCCATAATGTAGTATGCTCTATTGGAATCGCTGCATTGTTAGTCTAAAACCACATATAACCACTTAAAAAGAACAGACCCTAAACAGGGGAAATTCCCATAGAAGGGGGATTAACCCTAGCAGGATAATCAATGTTCATAAGCAGTGGAATGAAAAGTAATGGAAAAAGTGACTAACACATGTACAACAACAGCAATAATACGATCTTGAATACACAAGACAGTTCAGACATCAAAGTTAGGGAGTAACCATTCCAATACTTGCAACCAAGTACTGAAACCTCCCAATGTCAAAAGCTTTTATCAACAGATCGGCAACATTTAGTTTTGTGTCAATTCTATCTGGGATAATTAATCCTTTTTCAAAACAATCTCTAATAAAATGATGTCTGGTTTCAATATGTTTAGTCTTAGTGTGAAAGACAGGATTTTTAATAATGCAGATTGTGCTGTTGTTGTCAATAAATATCATGGTTTTAAGAAAGTTATACCAATAATCAAGCAATTGATTTAAATCCAAAGAACTTGTCCACAGCATGCAACAGCAGCTACATATTCAGCTT
Source organism: Glebionis coronaria (assembly GCA_025667525.1). Lineage (NCBI taxonomy): Eukaryota > Viridiplantae > Streptophyta > Magnoliopsida > Asterales > Asteraceae > Glebionis > Glebionis coronaria. The sequence continues at coordinate 147,133 of JANFOE010001107.1, read as the reverse complement.
CAGTTGTGGAATTTACAAGAATGGTTTGCTTTTTACACTGCCAAGATATAAGCCTGTTTCCCAAGAACTGACATCCACCAGTAGTGTACTTCCTATCATTTTTGTCCCCAGCATAATCACTATCTGAATAGGCCACCAACTCAAAAGGTGACTCCTTAGGATACCAGAGTCCTAAAGTGGGATAACACTTCAGATACCTAAAAATTCTCTTAACTTCAAAGAGATGACAATCTGTTGGATTCACTTGGTATCTGGCACATAAACATACTGCAAACATGATATCGGGCCTTGAAGCTGTAAGATACATAAGAGATCCAATCATAGATCTGTAGGCCCTGACATCAATGGGCTTTCCAGGACCATCCCTACCCCAAGGATTATCTTTATCCATTGGTGTGGAGACTTTCTTGCCTTCACTCATTCCAAACTTTTTCAAAATTTCAGCCACATATTTGTCCTGGGAGATGAAGATCCCATCTTTTCTCTGCTGAACTTGTAACCCCAAGAAAAAGTTGAGTTCGCCCATAGCACTCATCTTGAATTTATCCTGCATTAGTTTGGCAAACTCTTTGCTGAGCAGAGAGTTTGTGGATCCAAAGATAATGTCATCCACGTATACCTATACTAAAAGAAAGTCCCCCTTGTGTTTCTTGATAAACAGGGTCTGGTCAATCTTTCCCCTATTGAAGCCATTATCCAACAGGTACTTGGATAGAGTTCTATACCAGGCCCTGGGGGCTTGATGAAGCCCATACATGGCCTTTTTCACCTTGTAGACCTTGTCTGGATGCTCTGGATCTTCAAAGCCTAGAGGTTGTATAACATATACCTCCTCATCAATGGTGCCACTAAAAAAGGCACTCTTAACATCCATCTGATAGACTGTGAAGTCCTTGAAAGAAGCATAGGCCAAGAATAATCTAATGGCCTTAATTCTGGAAATTGGAGCAAAGACCTCATCATAATCAATGCCTTCTTCCTGTGTATACCCCTGTGCTACCAGTCTTGCTTTGTTTCTGACCACAATGCCTCTCGCATCCTTTTTGTTCCTGAGCACCCATTTTGTTCAAATGGGTCTAGCCCATTTTGGACAATCCACCAGAATCTATACCTCTTGAATATCAAACTGTAAGATCTCTTCCTACATGGCCTCAACCCAACTTAGATCATTTAATGCTTGAAAGATCTTTTTAGGTTCTTCTTGAGACAAAAATGCAGCAAAGAGACAACATTGCATGTTATCATGATTGTACTTCATTGTGATGTTTGCAATGAAGCTGTGCTCTTTTGCTGTATACCTTGTTTGCCTGGGAGTCTCAATGTCTCCAATAATCTGGGATGGAGGATGATCCTTGTTGACTATGTGGGTTGGGTGTTTGTCAACTATGACCTCAAATTCCAGATTGTTCATATCAGCTTCAATTGGATTGTCATGATTTGGAAAAAGATCTTCACTGTAGTTTCCCAAATAGACAGCATTTGTAAGTGAAGGAGCTGTATGAAAGTCTGATGAGCTTTGACCTCCATGTCCGAGTATTCGGCTTCTACTGCTTGACAAAGTAATAGGTGAAGAGAAGAGCGGGGTTTCTCTTTCTTCATCATAAGCATCATCTATCACTGCTTTTGCAATAGCAGGGGATACATATGGCCCAGCAGGGGAATCCAGGATGCCGCTGCCTTCAGACATTCCACTGCTTTCATCATTTAGCTTAACAGGGGAAGGGACTGATTGTGCATCCTTTTCAGAAAGTTCTTCTTCCTTGTCCATCCCTGTAACAACATCATTAGCAGGAAACAATGAAGGTACAGTCATGTACCTCATTTGTGATTTCTCCACAGCAGGTGGTTCTTTGGTACCTGAAATATTAGTATTCTCCAAAGCAACAGGTACATAATTCATGGATTTAGAAAGAATTTCAATATCAAAGAACCAAGCAGGACCTGTTTGTACATCCTCGGGCTTGTCTTCAAGAAAATCTATATGAAGATTTTCTGTCACTTTTCTTGTCTTCTTATTGAAGACTCTGTATCCCTTGATGTTCAATGAGTAGCCTACAAAGTACCCATCATCCCCTTTCTCATTGGATTTACCTAAATTTTCAATTGTGTTTAGAATGATCACATGACATCCATATGGCCTGAAAAATTTAATCAAAGGGGGTCTTCCGTTGAACAGCTGATAAGGGGTCTTATTATGTGCCTTAACCACCAAGGTCCTGTTTTGAACATAGCAAGCAGTGCTAACAGCTTCAGCCCAAAATATCACTGGAAGCTTAGAATCAGACAGCATAGTTCTTGCAGCTTCAATCAATATTCTATTCCTTCTCTCTGCAACACCATTTTGTTGTGGTGTTCTGGCTATGATGTACTCCCTTCTTATGCCTTTGCTAGTGCAAAAAGTATCCAGCTTCTTCTTACTGAATTCACCACCATTGTCAGATCTGATGGTCACTACCTTCATGCTTTTGGAAAGTTCAATCTGAGTAATAAAGTCCTTGAGTACATTTGTTGTATGACTCTTTTCAAACAGAAAGAAAGTCCAAGTGAATCTTGAAAAGTCATCAGTGACCACTAGGCAGTACCATTTATTCATAATACTTGCCACATAAGTAGGACCAAAGAGATCCATGTGCAGCATCTCTAATGGCTTAGTGGTGGATTGACCTGTTTTTTATTTACAAAAGGCTCTATGTTGCTTTCCCTTCAAACAAGCAACACAAGTATGGTCATTGACGAATGTCTTGGAAGGAAGACCATGAACAAGGTTGAACTTAACCAACTTGTTCATATTCTTGAAGTTCAGATGACCAAGTCTTCTATGCTACTTCTTGCATTCATCTACTGAGGCTTTGGCAATGAAACAGTTCTCATTATCTTGAAGGGAGATTTCCTTTAAATCAATGGTGTACATGTTCTTTTGTCTTGGTGTTCTTAGCACAATTGGAGTGGTTGGTGGTAAAACAAACTCCTTTCCTAACACCAAGCACTCAGTATCAGTGAAGAGGACAAAATTCTTGTTGTCAGTCATGACACACTAAAAAGATTGTATTTCAGCTTGTTCACCAAGTAGACATTATCAAATGTCATGCCATTGGTGACAATAGTTCCTTTTTCCTGTGATTGTCCCATGTCCATCTCCAAATATGACACCATCATTATCATGCAGGGGCACAAAATTTGACAGATATGATTTATGCCCAGTCATGCTCCTTGAACATCCACTATCCCAGTAAGCCTATCATTTCTGGTCTGCTTATTCACCTACAATAACAAAAACAATTTATTTTCTCTTGGGGACCCAAGCCATTACTGACTTGGATCTACCTCGTGTATCAATGTAAGATAGTTTGTCAAAGGCTAGTGATACACCATTGAGCTGAGTACCCTGTTTGGGTGCCCATACCCAACGAGCTGAGGCTTTCACAGCTTTTCCCCATCTACCCATGTTCTTAGATGGCCAAACTTTGCTAGCAGGGGATCCCTTGGGTATAGCAGGAGAATCCCTATGTTTAGCAGAAGGAACCCATCTTTTGTTTTGGGCCTTATAGGTGCGTTGGTAAGGTCTACGGCCAGATGTATATGCAATATGAGGTGCTGGTGTGGTCACATTAACTATCTTTCTTAAGGCCGGTGCCACATACTTGGCAGAAACCCTGTTTCTCATAGCAGGGGGAACATATTTAGCAGGGGAAAAAGGTTTTGCCCCTGCATTCGATAGAATGGCTTGTGGTTGCATTTCCTTTAAAGGATTTACAGCCACTGTTCCCATGGATGCTTGACAGTTTTGATAGGTATGATCAAAGCTTCCACAAGTAAAACAAGGTTTAGTGTTCTTGACAAAGTCCTTTCCTAGTTGAAGGGACTTTTGATCATTCCAGTTCCTTTGGTTTCCTCTAACCTCATTTCTTTTATTATATTTATACATTCCTGCATATTTGATGATAGGTTTGAGAGGCTTGGGGCTAGTTGGTGTTGAATCAGATTATTAGAAGTTCTGGATGAACTACTTTTAGAGCTGGAATCACTTCCAAATAGCCCTTCTCTTGAAAAGAGAACTGGGTTATCTATTTTCCATTGTTTTAGGGCAATCTGTTCTTTTTCAAAATTTCTAACCACGCTAGTTTTTACTATGGGTTCTTCAGGTTTTTGATCCACTGGTATGTAGGCATTTAGGTCAAATTCAATGTCCTCCTGCTTTTTGAAACAAGGAAGACCAGTCCAAGAAAGATCTTTCCTGGGAATGGGTCAATGTATATTATTAGCATGTGGTGGTGGAATAGTAGCATGTTCATTTTTGACCCCAAAACCTGTTTTATCTCTAGGTGATTGCCCAATTTCAACTGCCTTAGTAAGATCTTTAGAAGCCTTTCCAAATTTTTCAACAGTTTGATCATCTATCTTTTTGTTAGTTCTAAAGACTTCTACTTCATCATTTAACTTCTTGATGGAGTCATCTTTCTCCCTAGCATCTCTTTTTATAATGTTAATGTGATCTCTAAGTCATTATCTCTTTGTTTAAATTCTCTTATGGTGGACTCTAATTGTTCTAAAGCACGTTTGTAGTTGTCCAATTCATTCTCAAAATTAATGCATTTAACTTTTAATTCTCTGGTTTGATTGTTTAATGAGTCAGTAGTTTTTCTACATGCTTTAGTGCCATAAGAGTCATCATATACCTCATTATCAGAGCTAGATGAGTACATGGCCATAAGAGCAAATTCCTTCTCTACTTCCTCAGCAACTAAAGCTTGGTTTCTTTCCATACTGTCTGTCATAGAGCTCTAATCCCATCCAGCTCCATCTATTCCTTGCACAGCAACCATAGCCTTAGCCTCAGAATCATCATCCCTGCTTTCCCTCCTATAGCTGCTACCAGAATTCCTTGGACCCCTGCACTCTCTTGCAAAGTGACCTTTCTTGACACAGTTGTAGCATTCACCTTTGACTTGTCAAATCCAGCCACATCAGAAGGATTGATGGAAATCTTTTTTCTATATTTCTTGTAGAACCTATTGGCCCTCATGCTCAGTAGAGCCATGTTCCACTTGATATCCATCTCCTCAAGCCCTTGTTTGCTGATCTGGTTCAGATCTTCATGTAACACAGTGGAGCCTTGAGATCCTTGTGATGCAATGAAAGCACAAGCAGTGTCAAGGCTGAATGTTGCAGGCCTCTCTTCATCATGTGAAGGCCTTGTCCTTGAAGCAGGGGAATGTGTAGCAGGGGAACTTTCAATTCCACTGCTTTTAGGAATTCCACTGCTGTGAGAAATAAATGCCATGTTAGCAGGGGCATCAGTAGTTCCACTTAAATTGGTGGGAATGGTCCCTGACGCCTTCATCTCATTGACAACAGGCTCAAAAACCTTTAGGTTGTTGTAGATGTCATCAATGTTTTTGTCATCAAGATCATCTATGTTCTGCTAAATGGATTTATCGACAAACCATTCCTTCTGAAGACTGTCAAGAAATCTGGCATTGACTTGTTCATCAGGTACTTCAATGTCAAAGAATTCCAGTTGTGCTATCAGATCTTGAAGCCTGTTGTAGATGGAGCCAATTGATTCATCCCCATTTGCTTTAAAGGCAGTAAATTGGTTGATCATCTAGTTTTCTTTTTCTTCTTGGTGGCTTCATTCCCTCCAAAAGTTTTTCTAATAGCTTTCCAGAGATCCTTAGTTATCTTATGTTTCCTAAACCTTAACTAATGTCTATCAGGAAGGGCTAACAGCAAAGAGCTGTGAGCCCTGACATCATGCCTTCTTGCTTGTATCTCTTTGTCTGCAACAGCAACAAATTTCTTTTTGCTATCACCTTTGGAACTTTCACCAACTTCTCCTTTATCTCTTTTATCTGTTTCTTCAACTACCACTGTTTTGGTGAATTGGTCACCAAATTCTATGATCTCCCATAGAACATAGTGTTCCATCTTGAGGTATTGTTGAATCTTGAATTCCCATAGTTTAAAGTTTTCAGGATCCAGAATAGGTAATTTGAGGGAGTTGTTGTTGTTGTTTGAGGAAGAGTTTGAAGACATGATTGTAATGAGTGTTTTGTTCTTGGTTTAATCATTTCTCAACAAGCTCTGATACCACTTGTTGATCCCAAACTCGGATCTTAACCTTAGCTTGTTAAGGGTTGTGATAGAAAGAACGAATTCAAACTAACACTAGAGAAACTATGAAATACACAAAGTAACTAAACGAGATGCGGAATATAATGTTTAGCACAAGAACAAAGGTTTAACACAAACGATTAACTTTAATATATCAAAGATATACGAATACCCAATGATGGTATTAGGTTTTACAACCTTAAAGTTATGAAATGAAATAAACAGAAAGGGATTTTTTCATGAAAACCTAGTGAGTCCCTTTATAGCACAAGGACTGACGTACAAGATCACTACTAACAAACTAGGAAATAATCATAGAGTAGTAACTGAAACGCGTAAAGATCTCTTCCAAGTTTAACTTAGAAGCAGTGTCTTTGACTTCTAGCAGGGGGACCAATCCCCCTGACTTCACTAATTAGCAGGTTCTTCATACTCTAGCAGGGGGAACTCTGACCAACCAGCAGGAGGAACTAATATACATACTTTTATTCCCATTAAGGCCAACCTGTTCGACTCACTAGGATACCAATTCGACCGTCGAATCAATTAACATTACGTTAACTATATTTCGCTAAGCAATTTTCATCGCTATGCGCGAGTAGTCGTCTTATATTATGTAAATGAGGTCTCGAATCTCACGACTCTGATGCACGCCGTTATACAATATTAATTTCATAATCATTTCTAACCTTTAGCTCATCATCTTTAAATGTATACATTTAGCGAGACTTTAATTTCCAGAACCAGAACCAAGAATTCATAAATGTATACATTTAACGAGACTTACAGAAGCGAAACCAAAAAATTTATATTAAAAGAGGCCATAATAATTTTTTAAATAGGTACTTGATACATCGTTCATCCATTATGATGAATTTATAGCACATGGGAAGTGGTATGTACACCACAAAAATGCATATATAGTGTTGTACTATATGTATCACATATGTGATTTTGTGATGTCCGCATCATTTTTTGTAGTGTGCATATCATCTCTCCTAACACATAGTGACGTACTCTATAAAACTACAATTAAACCATGGAAATATATAGCACTTTGGAGTTTGGATCATCAATAGAATAATTGCTTGTTATTAATCAACAGATCTTATAGAAGCGGAAAAACTATCAAAAAACGATGATTGTTGTAAAGCAAAGTTTTCTAAATTCTCTTTCAATTCTTTATAACCTTCTTCTCTCATACACCTAAATCTACTTTCCATCATTCATAATTTAATTTCTCGTCGTGATGATTTCATTTTTTTTGTCGATCAACAATTTGTGAAATAACTAATTTAAAGAATGATGAAAATGAGGTTTTCATAAAGGTAGGTGTTTGAATATGGCGGTTGGCAAAGTAAGTGAGCGTGGAGAAGGTATCATGCTTAAGATGACTTATCATTGTTACTAAGTTTGATTAAAATTATTGTCCTCGACAATACTAAGGATGATAAATGGATGTGGACATTAAAATGCATTTGGTATATTCTCTGCGAGCTCTCTAAGTCATGTTGTTCAAAAGAAAATGTTCATAAATTATGACGTCCCCCCCCCCCCCCCCCCCCCTCCCCTAGTTTAAAAATGTGTGCATCATTGCACAAATTGCACGCATCAGTGCGTTGCATTCAAAATTTCATGTCAAGGTGCCTAATGCAATGCCATCCCAGAATGCTCGCATAAATCTACAATTTATCGCATTTTTGTAATGCTAGCAACGGTAGCAATTTTCGCAATCTAGTACTTAAGTCATTTTTGGCATATTTTAACCATTTAAAAGAAACCTATATATTTTAGTGGCTTTTTAAAGATAATAATTGTTAGAAAAACATTTAAAACAATATAATAACAAAACTATAGTATCTTGCATTTTGGTAAGTGTTTTTTGTCAAGTTTTATTGTCAATTTATTTGTTTTACAAAGGATTATATGCCTAATTTAGATATGCTTGTAACTTATTATGTATCTTTATTGCATTTACTTGGTACTTAAATATATTTTGTATTTTTATACTAAACACATCATGCGCTCGCAATCGCATCACGCATCACACAATGACTTTGAAGACCTTTAGTGCAATGAATCGTAAAATGCATTTTTGAACCAAACCCTCCCCTTTCATATGGATCTCATGGGTTCTTCTCAAGATAAATGTTTGTAGTTGGTGTTTAGCCTCAAATCGGCATCCTACTAGATCTAATTTGGTTCGTCGTGGTGTTACGATTCCCTCCCCATCATGTCTATTTTTGTGGTATGAAAGACGAGACTCGGTAGCATTTTTTCTCTCGTGTCCTAGTATTAAGATCATATGGCTAAAGATCTGAAGCTTGTGGAGATTTCGGTCTTTGTTTAACATGTCGTTGTCGCATATTCATAAAGGTAATACACGTTCCTTAACAAATAAGTACGTGGACAAATTATTTCACGTTGTGTGCATGGCTTTTTTTATCATCTAGAATTGGAGAAACATATTCTTTCACGCGGCTTTGGAGGCGGAAGCGATGTCTATTCGTCACCAAGATATTTTTTCTTCGGTTCAACGGATGTCTCTTCTGTGGGCTTTTTATCGAGCTTCTAAGAACCGATTTTCGTGGGATAAATAGATTCAAAATCCCAGTGATTTGCTTGTTGTGTAATCTTTTCTGTATTGATCTTTTTGTTGTTTTTAGTGATCTGTCTTAGAACACGCCATCATATAGTTTTTTCTCTCGTTTTTGTCTTAATGGCTTAATATATTTGCCTTTAAAAAACGTCCATTTAATTTTAGAAAGATTTATGATATACCTTGAACTTTTTTCTACACTTATAAGCTTTTGTGACATATCTTGCAAAAGATTGTAGACAAGTCTTCATATACTTATTTCTTTAACTATGTTATAACAAGTATTAACTATGTTGTATGTGTTCATGAAAGCCAACATTGCTCATTGGCACTAATGATGGGATGTGTTAAAGTATATACACACACGGTCATTAAAACTACTTTGTCTCGATCTAAACATTATAGAAAAAAATAATCAAATTTGACTTTTAACATAATTAGAATAGCAATCACAAAAAAGCTTCCTCAAGAGCACGCTTGTTCACTTTGATGTTCTCAGGACCTAATAATCATTCAAAGCACGTTTATCATATCTTAAAAACTATATTACAAAATGTTCATAAAAATACAATCGTCTTTCAAGATTACTAATACCATATCAACTTACTCTTAGACATATATTTAAGAAAATGTACAGCTAAAAGTATATAAAATCTTGATATCGGTAGAACGATAAGTTTTTCTTGTTAGAAACTTTAGCTTGTATCCAAAGCTGATCAAAGTAATTTACTGGACTAAAATACTAAGCTGCCTTGGTGCACAAGGTGGCACGATGAAACTCCGTTGCACCAACGGCTGTTCAAAAAAAATACTAAGCTGCCACCTTAGAAAAATGTTATACGTTTTTGCTACACGTCCTATATTGTAATATCATAGCACATATGCTGATATGCATACTATTAGTTACTCAGAAATCAATGGCATGCTATTTCATGGTCACATAAACTCGTAAAGAGCCATAAACATAGTATATTTTCATGAAATCATATATAGCTTCGAACATTCGCCATGAAATGCGCATCAAGTTATTATGTATATGGACGATATAAATCAAAGAATGCCACAAAGATTACATAAGAGTTAAGAGACTGTTTTACCTGCTGATCATCAACTTTGCTAGAGCTTTTCTCTGGTGAATCCGCCATCTTCTTTTGCACGTCAACCTCGTTTATGATGTGATTGATGTCCATGCGTCGTCGTGCTCCTTTATGTTGAATCTATTAGTTCAACTTGTGCTTCAAGTTTTCAAGACGCCTGTATAGTTTTGCTACATGAAATGTGTATGAATTGAATGAGTTGAGTGAATTTGTGTGTTTAATGGAACAGGGAAAGAGTGCCATGGGTCGTTAACGTATCTAGTTATCTACGTCACTACAACAATTCTGAGTTTAGGGTCGCCCTTTTTCTAGGGTCGATTTAGTCGTCCCTAGATTAAGGGGTCCCACCAGTTTTACAAGAAAAACAAAGTCAAAATGGCTGTGGGAACAAAGTGGGGTCCACCCAACCTAGGGACGACTAAGTCGTCCCTAGGTGAAGAAAGTATATTTTTTATCTATTTTAATTGTTTAAAATTATTTAAATTTAATATAAATATATTTTCTTAAAAAGTTTAAAATTAAAGTGAGACCCACGTAACCTAGGGACGATTAAGTCGTCCCTAGATTAAGAAAATTTATTTTTCGCAGTTTTTTATCTAATTTAATTATTTAAAATTATTTAAAATTATTTAAAATTATTTAAAATTAATATAAATAATTTTTTTTAAAAAATTTAAAACAAAGGTGGGGCCCGTATAACCTAGGGAGGACTAAATCGTCCCTAGGTGAAGGCAACTTTGTTTTTCCCAATTTTTTATCTCTTTTAATTATTTAAAATTAATATAAATATTTTTTTAACAAAATTTAAAATTAACGTGGGGCCCATGTAACCTAGGGACGACAAAGTCATCCCTAGGTGAAGGCAAATTTATTTTTCTCTTTTTTATCACTTGTAATTATTTAAAATTATTTAAAATTAATTTAATTATTTTATTTAAAAAAAAATTTATTATAGTTAAAAATAACTTTATACATATTAAAAAAACCTTTATACATATTTAAAAAACTTTATACATATTTAAAAATAACTTTATACATATTAAAAAAACTTTATACATATTTGAAAAAAACTTTATACATATTTAGAAAAAAAAATTATACAAATATTTAAAAATAACTTTATACATATTTAAAAAAAACTTTATACATATTTAAAAAAACTTTATACATATCTAAAAAAAAACTTTATATTTATTTAAAAAAAACTTATACGTATTTAAAAAAAACTTTAGATATATATTTAACACTTAAACACACGCTTAATTAAACATATATATTACAACGATAATAGATTCATCACAAACTAGTTAAAACTAAACGTACAGATTAACACATAATAATAAAATACAAATTAACACATTAAAATAACAAATAGATTACTACTCAAAGCTAAGATTTTCCATTTCATTTAAAAGCTCATGAAGTATTGCAGCCGATTGACATCTGGTCTTCACGATGCCTTTCCATTTCTAGTCTTGCCTCTAGCATCTTTATCTTTAGATCTTTGATCTTGCAATTAGAGCACTCAGTGGGTGCAGATTGAGAAGGACCTGTAGAAGAACTTGGATGTGAACCTTGAGGTGTTGAAGATCCAGGGGAAGATCTTATACAGAGTTCGAGATCAAAATCATCCTTCCATTTAAAATATTTACATCAATAATCATCTGTTTTTTGCTGTTACAAAGTAAACAAATAACATGACATGTCATTTTAATAATCACACGTATTACATAACTAAAACATTAGATTGTTTACCTTCGAAAGAGGACATGCATAGTAAAGTTTACCAAAGCTATGAGGTTGATGTGACTGTCTCAACACAATATATCCCTTTCTACATGTATACTTATAAGCTTCAAGCGGATCCATCTTATGCAAAATCGGGTGGTGGTGGTGGTGAGTTTGGTATGAGAGGATAAGAGTTTGTGAGGATAAGAGCTACCATAAATAAAGATAAAAATTTAGGGTCGACACATTTAGGGACGACTTAGTCGACCCTAGCTTTCCCGCCAACATTTTCCCGCCAAGGTTTTCCCGCCAACATTTTCGACTCATCAATTGAACCTCTAACGTATAACCGTAACATATAGACTCATCGGTTGAACCTATAGCGTATAACCGTAACATATGGACTCATCGGTTGAACCTATAACGTATAACCGTAACATATGACTCATCGTTTGAACCTATAACGTATAACCATAACATATGGACTCATTGGTTGAACCTATAACGTATAACCGTAACATATGGACTCATCAATTTTATTACATAGAAGCTATAATGTAAAAATCCATGAAAAACACTTAGGGACGACTTTGTCGTCCCTAAATATCAAAGAGAATTCGTCCCTAAAATGTAAAACCCCAAAATTTGGGCTTTTAACACATCACCGGCTTCCTCATTATTATCATTCATCATATAATATTTTTACGGACCACCTTTACAATATATCATCACAAGACTTATTTCGTACAAAAATCATGATTTTAGTATATAAAAATAGTGAAGTATTTTAACTTAATTTTATATACACACTTTTACCTGAATGAATAATAGATTCATCACCTCAGTACATATTTTGAGATAAGCTGTAACTTTACTTAATTAAATTATTAAGTACTTGGATTTATTTCTATATGTATATATTTACAGATATTTTATAATGGAAATAAACACCCAACACTTTAAAAACAATGTACATTATTTTAACATTGTCATTTAATTACTTTCTTCAAGTAAAATATTATAATGATATATTCATTATATACTTTCACTAAATTACCTAAAGCTTCAACAAAAATACCTATAACTCAACAAATGCATACTATGCTTACAAGGAACCATACAACTTGCTATACTTTCTTACACATGCATACTATGCCATGCTTACACAACACTATGACACCATACACAATACTTTGCTAGTTTAGGCCATATGCCTTAAATATCTAAACTAAATCTTGCTAATCCTAGCCAAGATATTTCATATCAAATCCTAGTAGATACACAAGATTTTGGTACAAAATCTATCCTAGATATCTCTCTCCCTAGCTCATGTATATCTTCATTTCACAAACCAAATCCTACACAAGATCTAACATAATATCTAATATATCTTTTATAATCTTCCTAAGATCCTCTTAATCTTCCTAAGATATCAAATTTCCCTACAAGTTGTACCCTTTGCCGTATATTCTACACACACAAAAAACACAAACTCACAAATCTCTCTCATCTCACCCATGGCTCACGGCTTTATTTAGTTCTTCACCAAAATCCTCCAAAACTCCATTACTACTTCATTTGCCAACCTTAAATCATGCCTCATGCATCATAAATAATAATCATTGGTTACTCCTATAAGTATCTTGATCTTCAAGACAACAAGAACACCCTAAAAGCCCTAGTAAAGCTCACGGCTTGATTTTGGCTACAAAGTTCACCATTGTTGAAACTTAGCTCTAATCACTACTTATTCATTTGTTCATTCCTAGATCTACCTAAACAAGTAAGTAACTTAAAACCTATCTTTCAATATACTTATTTTTCATACACATGAACATACACATGATTATTACTAGTAAAACTTGATGTTGAAACAAAAATATGAAACCCTATATACTATATGGGTTGATGAGATGGCATTTATACATGATCTCATCGTTCTTTTCGGGCTTTAAATGCATAAAAATGTCATAAAATACCATATATATGCTTGTGTTTGTTTACTTGTGTATTTTAGGTATGGATATCGTGAAAAAGACAAAAGATCACAAGATACAAGGAAAAACGGACACGAGAAACGAAGCCGTACAAAGAACCGGGCCCTAATCATGGAATTTTCATCAAATACCCTTGAAAACTTGAAGACAAAACAAGATTGATCCTCCAAGAATGAAGAAATGACACTTAAAACCCTTGTATATTAATAATTACAAGTTTGGTCCCTTAAGTTTGTCAAAATTGCAAAAAGGTCCTTCAACTTTGAAGAAATGACAAGATTGGTCCCTCAACAAAATCAATTTGTCAATTATGGTCCCTCATGAAGATTAAGAGACATTGAAGACCTTTGAAGATCAAGATTGTCCAAAAACAGCCCTTGAAATATTCAAAAATGTCAAAAATACTCCTTGATAACTTTATTCCAAAGTTTGGTGCCAAAAATGTAAAAGAGGGAAACTTATTAACAAAGGAAGATAAGTTTTAGGGCTGGAAAACCTTTTATACCACAAAACCCAAAACACAAGGACCAAATGTGGCAGCTTTGAAACATTCAAATAAACTGGCGCCTAACACATGTGTTTCCCCTAAAAACGGATCAAAGGTTTCACTGTTTATCTTTTTACACGCCCAGGTTTCACCCCAACTTATACTTGGGTAAAAACCAATTAATCCCTCCCACGTGTAATTCACACCCACCAAAACCCATCCCACTCCTAAAAACCCCAATCCCACCACTGTGGACCCTACCCCCAATTCCCCTCTCCACCAATCAGCATTCACCTTAAGCCCCAAGACTTGTGACGTGTCCCAAATCAAAGGCCATGATGTATAGCTTACTCACAACGCAAAAATGAACGAAGGAGATCAAAAAGGACACCTCATCACTCAAAAACGCGTCAAGGGCAATTTGGAGATTTTCTACTGATTAGGGTTTATGTTTTTAGCCTTCTAGTATCTTCCTAGAGTAGTATATAAGGAGCTTACAGATTGTGTAAAGCCCTTGTTCCAGTTTTCCTTCTAAAATTTTGTAATCCCTTTTAATTGAAATAAAAAGTTTGGTTTTTGTTTAAAGAGCAAATTAATTCCTTTTTTATTTGTTAAAGTTGGTATTTATTTGAGAAGGAATTCTGAGTTCCACTTTTGATATTTGGTTGAGTAACTTTGTTTTTCAAAGTTATTCAAAAGTTTCTGAAAATCAAAGAATTTTTGGAAGAAATCTGTTTCTAGGTTTTGATGTTAAGAGGTGATTTAATTGGTGATTTAGTGTTACAAAAACGTATTTGATAAGGTTTGAAAAGTTTTGAAAAAGGTTTTAAGAAGGTTGAGTGAAATCAGTAATATATCATATTGCTTGTTTTTGTTTTTGTTTTCTTTGATTTGTTAAGCAGGTTTGAAGGATTGGTGTTGAAGGTTCTGCACCAACCCGTGTTGGTAAGGAGGTGGATTCAACATCCACTAGGGCCCTTGGATGTAAGGGTCCTAAGGTAAACCTCTTTTGCTTTTAGAAAATTTCAGAAAGTTGTGTATTGGGTGGTTTGATGTGATTTGGTGATAATATTGTGTTTAATCTGTTGGATTGGTGTTTACTTGTGTGCTTATACATGTTTAATGCTATTAGATACAGTTTAAATAAGTTTTAATAGGGTTTGAAGTGTTAAAAGTTGATTTTCAAAATATTAAAGGGTGTTTGGCTATAGGATTTAGCAGGGCAACATTCTTGATTTGTGAGTTAGAAACGTGTTTAAGTTGTTGAAGAGAGTTGAGTTAGGTTTCAAGTTAGTAGGGAAGTAAGATTAGACAGATTTGGAAGCTAGTTTGTGCATTAAAAAGTGAAATCATGTCTTAAAATCTGCATAAGTGTTATTCTGCCTGTTTTTCTCCATTTTGATGCATGATTATGTGAAATCTGTTAGTAGTTAGGAAGATTGAGAGTTTGCATTTGTTTTAATATCATGTTGTGAGGCTGTGTGCTTAATTTGGTGACTTGAATATCACTAGAGTGCAAGTTATAAGCCCTTAAGTCCACCAGACCTAGACAATAATCTCAGAAACATTGCATAGGCTTTTGTGTGGATTGATTTGATCATTTGCTTGCTAGGTGCTTATTCTTGTTTGTCATTGACTCCTTGAGCTTCAATTAGCTCAAGGGTGCCCCTGTCCAACAAATCCAACACCAAAATAGCACTTGCCAAGCCCTCTTGGCTCAAAAAGTGCACAAGTGTGCACACTCACACTTGTTCATCAGTTTTCAAAGTAAACTGGACATTTTGATCTTCAAACCTAGCTTAATCTTGTGTTTAAAAGGAAATTGGAGTTGGATTGTAAGCTATTTTAGGTCATAGATTGGTTTGGAAAGTTTAAAAAAAATAAAAAAATAAAAAGAAGCAAAAAGGGGGTTGCTAAGACTCGAACCCTGGTCACCACACTCACACACATGACACTTAACCAATGCGCCCTGGGGACTTTGACTGAGAGTTTTGTTTTCAAGTGTTATTTAACACACTTCTCTTTTGATAGCTTATTTAAAAGCCGTAGCATTTTCACCACTTTTCAGCTTATTTAATAAGCAATTTTAGCTTCTTTTTATTTTCCTAGAATCTTATTAGGTTTGTTGATTTTTCTAGCCTATTTTTATATTTTTCCATTTATTAGTTTATTTTCTAGGATTTATTTAATATACGTTTTTTATTAAATCAATAAAAAATACCAAAAAGATTTTAAATTTTTAGGAAAAATCATTTTTAGGTTTTATTTAATATTTTTGAGGTTTACATTAAGTTTTGGTTTTAAAAACTTTAATTTTTAATTTTATATTATTTTAAGGTTTTTTATAAACTTTAAACATTTTTATAAAATTATTAAAAAAGGTTTAGGAGCTTAAATTTGTGTTTTTCTCTTAGTTATATTATTTAGGATTTTTATAAATTTTTTAGAATTAATTTTAGTAACTTTTTATTTTTAGCAATATTTTAATATTATTTTAATATTAAAATTTCAAAATTTTATTTTTCTTTCTTTTTCATTTTTTTTAGGTTCTTTATCATTAATTAGGACTATTTCCATTTTTAGAATAATTTTCTAGCTTTTAGATTTATTTTTATAATTATTTTAAGTTTAATTAGTTTTTAATCATTTTTAATCATTTTTAGAATTTTAAAAATAGTTTTAATAGGTTTTAATTTTTAGAAAATTACTTTTTAGTCTTCTAATAATATAAGTTAAGTAATTATTCAATAAAATCATATTTTAGACATTTGAATTAGTTATATTTAATTTTAGGGCTTTAATTAGCATTTAAAATTAAATATTTAACTAATAAAAGGTTTTAAAATATCTTTGTTGGATTTTTGTCTTTATTTATATTATTTTAGACTCGTTTTTAGTCTTTTTAATTATTGATTTTGTTTTTGGTCTTAGTATAATAATTTTTAATTTGGGTAGTTTTTTTTACGGCTTTACGTCTTTTTCGTCGTAGTTTAATTTTAACGTAACCGTCTTTCATCTTCTCATCCCCATTCTTCTCAATATTAATCTCAAATAAATACAAATTAGAACACACACATATACCTCCTTGGGAAACGAACTCTCTTTCTTTTTCTCTTTTAAGTGATTAAGGGTCATTAGTGCACGGTTTTCCTAAACCGTCGTACTTAATTCTTTCCGCTATTTACGCTCTTTTCCTAAAGAGTAGTAAAACACTACAATCATTTTTGGCGCCGCTGCCGGGGAGGTGTGTTGTGCTTTAATTTGGAAACTTTTGTTTTTGATATTATCCATAAATAGTATTTGTGTTAAGTGGAACTCCCTTAACACGTATTATCGGTTTTCTTGGTTTTTCTTGTAGAAATATTATTAATATATTGTATTAAGTATCACAATCAATATACAATATCTCCAAAAGTGTGAAAACACAACCTTAATTGGGATTTGATCTCCTAATTATTGTATTCGAATCTCAAACAAAAAGAAAAGGCAAAAATAGATAAATACTTTCGTGAAGCTCGATTTTGAAAAATACGAACTATAAGGTGGGTATAAGGCGGGTATTATAAAATATACCCTAAGGAAAAAGGCTCTTAAGTGCTTCGCGCCGCCTCGTTTCCCCGCTTGCTTGTGAGTATTTTGAGATTGAAGGCTAATCGAGGGTTTTGCCGCCCAAAGTATTAATACGTATACTATATTTGCTTGGTTTTCTTTGTGATTAAACCCTCGTGAACAATTTGGTTTTCACCAAAGTTCTAAAGTCATTCGAAGGCGTTCACTCCACGTGATCGTTTTCATTCCTTTGAGGCTTCTTTAATCAAGAGTTTGATTCGAGGAGAGATTTTGTAGATTGTTGTCTACGAAGATACACCAAAATCCAAAAAAATTAAATATCATCAAAAACACAAAAAAATTGAAAATCCACAAAACAACCAAAAAGAATCTTCTTTGCTCACCTCCCATTCTTCGTGAAGTTTATGATCACTCGTAATCAAGCTAAACGAGCTCGTAAACGTCTTCAAAAGCAAGCAAATCAAGGATCGTTGATTGTTGAAGAACCTCCAATTGTTGAACCTATTATAGAACAAGAAGTCGTCATGGCTAATCGTACTATGATGGAGTTGCTACAAGCACCCACCGAGGGTTTTGGAGAGGCTATTGTTATTCCCGCCATCCTTGCGGAGAATTTCGAGATTAAGACGGGTTTAATGTCTATGTTGAAAGCAAATAAGTTTCGAGGTCACGAGAAAGACAACCCGCATTACCATATTAGGAATTTCAACCGTCTCACCGCTACTAGCAAATTCAAGGATGTTCCACATGACGCCATTAAGATGATGTTGTTTCCATATTCGTTGGATGGTCCCGCAAAAATTTGGCTCGAGAAAGAACCGCCAAATTCGATTTTGACATGGGCCGATCTCGTTTCTAAGTTTGTGAACAAGTTTTTTCCACCATCTAAAACAACACACTTAAAAAATGAGATTTCACGATTTGTGCAACGAAACAATGAAAGTTTTTCAATGGCATGGGAACGATTTAAATATATGTTACATGAATGTCCTCACCATGATTTTTCGGAATTGCATCAAATTGATACTTTTTATAATGGGCTTAATGATCATGAACGAGATTATTTGAATGCCACCGCGCGTGGTAATTTTTTGTGCAAGACGACAAATGAGGCTTTACAAATCATTGAAAATCGATCTAAGGTTTATAGCCCTCGTAACACACCGAGTGTTGCCAATATGGGTTCGTCATCGTCATCACAATCGTCTCGTAGCATTAACGCCTTACATGATGAAGCTAATGAGGAAAATCGGTTTTTTGATAGGTTTGCTAATCTAATGTCCCATTGGAAGGCTCAAGAAGCTTCCAATTCCGCTTCGGTTAAAGCGGTTGCTAAGAGTTGTTTATCTTGTGGGGGAGCTCATGATCTTTCCGAGTGCATTACCGCGGATGGTAACACTTCGAGTGCTTATGTAGCAACGGGAACTTTCAACCAAAACGGCCAAGGTTCCCGCCAAAATCAAGCTCCACCAAACCAAAATGCTAACAATTATCGAAACAACAACCAAGGTAATTACCAAGGCAACACACGCAATTACAACAAAGGGAATTATCAAAGTGGGAATGGACAAATCTCTAATCAAAACCAAAACCGTGATTTTCAAAACACTACACAAGGTTTTCAAAATGCTCACACGAAAAATTTGCAAGGAGAATTTTTGGATTATGCAAAAGCAAATGATGCTAAATTTGATAACATGCAACGTGAGATGATTAGCTTAAGGTCCGAATTGAAAAACGAGCTTAAAAATGAACTTGCTAATGAACTTAAAACACATGCAAACAAAATGGAAGGAAATGTCCAACGTCTTCAACAAAACCAACAAAAGATGGAATTAGGACAACATGAGATTAAGCAAGAGTTATTGAAAGCGGATGCTAGACAATCAAAATTTGAGGACCGAATGGCTAAGATGTTTGAAGCTATCATGTGTAAGCCCTCTTCTTCGGATGGTCTTCCTAGTGATACCATTAACAACCCGAGGGGAGAATTGAAGGTTGTTGCTACACGAAGTGGTAAAACTTTCAAACCAATCTCTCGTCCAAGTACTTCTAAGGAGAAGGAAATCGAGAAAGAACCCGAGGTGATGGTCGAAAAGGAGCACATTACAATCCCACGAAGTACCGCTCATACCACACCTACGGTTGAACCAACACCAATTATGGAACCCGAGTTTCCAAGGTCGTTGCCTAATGACCAACCCACACCACCTTTACCCTACCCTTCGAGACGAAACAAAGAGAAAGCACAAGAACGGAACAATTATCAATTTGAGCTATTTATGAAAATGTTTCGTGATCTACATTTTAACATAAGTTTTGCCGATGCTTTAATCATGATGCCTCGATTCGCCGCAAACTTCAAGAGTATGCTTAACAACAAAGAGAAGTTACAACAATCGTCTAGTTGTTCATCGGTTTTTCTAAGCCGCATACCACAAAAAGTCGGTGATCCCGGTAAATTTTTGATTCCGTGTGCTATTCAAGATATGGAGGAATGCTACGCCTTGGCCGATCTTGGTGCTAGTATCAATTTAATGCCTCTCGAGATTTTCAAATCGCTTTCGCTTCCGGCTCTTACTCCTTCGAACATGTCCATTGAGATGGCCGATCATTCTACGATCATGGCATGTGGAGTAGCCGAGGACGTTTTCGTTAAAGTCGGAAAGTTTTACTATCCCGTTGACTTTATCGTTGTAGACATTCCCATCGATCGAAAAGTTCCTCTCATTTTGGGTCGTTCATTTTTGGATACATCAAGAGCACTTATCGATGTTCATGCTCGTAAAATCACCCTTCGTTTCAATGAAGAAGAACTTGTCATCAATGCAACACAAAACTCCAATCTTTCTCATGTCTATTCTATTGCAACTTTAAACCATGGTGACTCGACCAATGTCATTTGCAAAGAATTTTCACCAAGAGTTTTAGGGAATGTCTCCAAAAACAATTTACCATTTCCTCCGCCGGTGGAGGTTATGAGTGCTAAGCCTACAAAGAAGAAACCATCAATACTTGAATCGAAAAATCCTTCACCTTCGTTCTTGAAAAGTGTTGATAAGTTGCCGGTTTCTACGGAAGATCTTTCGGATGATGAATATGTTGACCCCAATGGGGAGGTTTTCTTCGTCGATAAACGTTTTGAGAACTTGCCACCACCAAAACCAAAACGGTTTCAAAATGTGAGAATTTTTAGTGTAACTAACATCGTCTTAGAAACACCGAATATTTTCGACATAATCAAAAAGGGTTTTCATAAGGAGAGTTTAAAAGATAACAAAGAAAAAGATCTTAAATGTGATTTTTCTACAAATCTAACTCCGTCATCACCGCGTGCTTTGAGTGCCACAAACTCGTCTACTCCTTTTGACGATGTTTTGTGTGGTTCTAGTATGGGGGAAGCCCCTTATGTTCCCTCATCCTTGTCCACCGAGGACGAGATATTCGATCCCGGAATTTCATGTAAAGGGAAATCTCGGTCTTCCACCGATGCAATAAATGGAAACTATATCTATTTGCTTGGTGAGAGTCTACCTCGAGTAGCTCAAACGTTTGTCTTACCAATTGTCTCACCCTTCTACTTCTCATCTATTTTCTTCAAACTCTTTGAGTTTATAGCACATGTTGGAGTGGTGTTAATTTGTTTTTCCAATGGAAACGAGAACGCCATCTTCGACCCCGGTATTTTGCATCATCTAAGGACTGAGTCCTTTATACCGGTTGCTTTTTGGGCCTTGTTTATCATGTAAGCCCCATCAAAAATTGACCACACCATGATTTCCCTAAATGTTCACATTTTAAGGGGATCGAGTCGAGCTCATGACTCGGTAATCAAAAACGAGGTGCCTCGTGGGGGAGATCCCATGCTTATCTTTATGCTTATTATTCACTAATAAGGGGACTTGTACCCTTCCAACTCGTTGTCTCGTAGTTGTTTGTGATTGTGTTATCTAGATCATCATCATCATCTACGATTGAAGACTCTCGTGTTCGTTTACGTGAGCTCCCATCGTTCGTTTGAAGAAGTTTTTCACGAATCCATGACATATCCTTTATTGTTCTAACAATTATCTTTTAGCATAATTAATAAACGGCTTTAGATATATTGTTGATCACCCTTTCCATGCTAGATCCTAAGCATTCGACTCTTCGTCTCTAGTATGGGGGTGCTCCACCTTTAGACTCGAAACATTGAGGACAATGTTTACTTTTAGTATGGGGGGGTGAATAGGTACTTGCTTTGCTACGGCCTCACGCTTTCCAACTTTCAATGTTTTGTTTTGCTAATAAGGCTAAAAATGGCCAAATTTTAAAATTTTTCTTAGTTTTCATAAGTGTTTTTAAGACACGAATGTATATTTTCCGATGGGTAGAATAAGAGTTAATTTTTGACTTGATGGGCATTTGGAGCCATTTACATTCCTTAACCCGCTCAATTCAAGTTTTGCTAGACTTTTATATAGGGAGCTTTAAAACGCGAAAGTCTTAATTCATTCGGGTTAAGAACAAGAACTTTTCGCAAGTTCCTATAATTGATTCTAGAAAGTCACTTATCAAGGGAACTTTAAAACGCATTCTCTAAACTTGAAAAAGTCCAAGAAAGTGCAAGATCCTATAGGTGGCTTGAAAACCCAAAACTTTGATTTGATATAGTCTTAATGAAAGCTAATCCAAATTTGGCTTAATTTTGACTTGCATGGCTAAGTATTCACGAGTCTCTTTAATTAGAGGTCTTTATATAGTGAAGAACGAGAAATGATAGAGTTAGACAAGTGATCATGCTAAACGTAGAACATGAAAGTGTTCTTTCAAAAACTCATATGTTTTTAATTGTGGCTTTTTCTTCCCATAAGATCAATGCATTAGGAATAAATCATAATTGCAATAAGTAAGGTCGTACGATTTGAAAGGTTACTTAGCCTCTAGCGCAAGATCGTTTAAAAGTTGCTCGGGGTTGAATAGAGTTCATAGCCAAGGCATAACTTATTGAAGCGGGACGCGAAGATTGGCAATCATCCAAAAAGGCCCTAACAAGGCATGGGGAGCTCTATTTTTGCTAAAGATCCAAAGATGATGTGAAGTATCATTATTCCAAAATCAATATGAAGGATCGAGACACACGACGAGAAGCTATTACTCCCCTAAAGAATGGAGAAAGTCTATCCAAAAAGACCTAACAAGGTATGAGGATAAATATATCCAAGTCCGAAAAGGAGGCGGATCGTTGTATATCAAAATCCAAAGTAAAGATTGAAGAAAAATGATGAAGTCGTGGTCCTATATGAAGAATCTCTCAAAAACGTCAAGTGAAGAAATTCCAATTATATGAAGAGAAGACCATAATTTCAAGAACGTCTTCCCAAGATTTGAAATATGAAGTACATGCCAAATATCGGTCCGAGAAAGGTCTCAAATCGTGAAACGAGTTATGCCAAGATATGAACTTAAGGAGATACACGAGAAGCCGTTTTAAAAGATTTTGTCCTTCGGCTAACTATTGATCAAATCGTGCTACTTTGCTTTCGGACTAATAACTACTCAAATAAGTCAATATGAATCACTTGTGATCCATGACAAATAGATAAAAAATGCTAGTAACCCATTTCCTTTTATAATAACTAGGATTGCGGGGAGAAAAAGTATTACACAATTTGGACGTATGAGTAGTGTTAGCATTGTGACTTGTACCAACAATGATCTTGTTTTTGCACTTAGCATGGAATGTATGACAATCAAGGATGACGAAATTTACTCTAAGGAACGTTAACTTGTTTCTATTCTTTGACCCTAAAAGTCACATTTTGGTGATGAAAATCATACATTATGTCTTTACACAATCTCGTAGTATGTTGCAAGTCTTTTTACTCTTCAATAAAGGTTAATAAAATTGAACTTTGGTGATGCTTAGATACTTTATTCTAGCATTGCGTGAGGGCACGGCAATGGCTTAGTATGGGGGAGTGATGAGATGGCATTTATACATGATCTCATCGTTCTTTTCGGGCTTTAAATGCATAAAAATGTCATAAAATACCATATATATGCTTGTGTTTGTTTACTTGTGTATTTTAGGTATGGATATCGTGAAAAAGACAAAAGATCACAAGATACAAGGAAAAACGGACACGAGAAACGAAGCCGTACAAAGAACCGGGCCCTAATCATGGAATTTTCATCAAATACCCTTGAAAACTTAAAGATAAAACAAGATTGATCCTCCAAGAATGAAGAAATGACACTTAAAACCCTTGTATATTAATAATTACAAGTTTGGTCCCTTAAGTTTGTCAAAATTGCAAAAAGGTCCTTCAACTTTGAAGAAATGACAAGATTGGTCCCTCAACAAAATCAATTTGTCAATTATGGTCCCTCATGAAGATTAAGAGACATTGAAGACCTTTGAAGATCAAGATTGTCCAAAAACAGCCCTTGAAATATTCAAAAATGTCAAAAATACTCCTTGATAACTTTATTCCAAAGTTTGGTGCCAAAAATGTAAAAGAGGGAAACTTATTAACAAAGGAAGATAAGTTTTAGGGCTGGAAAACCTTTTATACCACAAAATCCAAAACACAAGGACCAAATGTGGCAGCTTTGAAACATTCAAATAAACTGGCGCCTAACACATGTGTTTCCCCTGAAGGTCTACGTAATTAATGGCCTATTCTGTGTTATGGATTTGGTGGATTAGGTAGGTTGATTGATTGATTATTAAGGAAGAAATGAAGGAATTAGATGAGGGATTAGAGAGAGAAAGGAGAGAAGGGAGAGAGTTGTAGAGAGAGAAAGTAAGATGAATAAATGATTAATGTGAAAATGGAATCAACAACCCCCTCCTAACATGCTAGGAGGGGTTATATATAGCCCACCCTACATGTGGGCTATATGGACTATACAATAAGTAAATAGATCACGAGCCCGTTACTTAATTATAGTTGGAGCGACCGATCCTTCATAAATACGTAAAACGTATTTCCAACAATCTCCCCCTAAGGGAGGTCGCTCCAAGTTACAAAGTTCTAAATAGTCTATAACTCGTGATCTATGCTAACTAAGATGTGACCGAGACTTTATAGGGAAAACGTATTTCCAACAATCTCCCCCTAAGGGAGGTCACATCTTTTTACAAAATCTTAAACCTAGCATCTATGCTTGAGTCTTCGATCTTGTTCTTGTGAATATGCTTGATGTGATCTTTGACTTTAGTCTTGAGCATGTTTCCTTGCCTTGACCTTGTGCATTCTTCACTTGTGATATTTGCCTCTTTGTGACTTCATGTTCCACATACTTATACTTTTAAATTCTTGAAAGCTTCAGAGTTTGATACAGCGGAAGACTTGACCTTCAGGCTTTCTTGAATTTGTTGAAGTACTAATTGTATGTACTATAAGCATGTGGTGACGACTTCTTCTGGATTGTACACCGCAATGCCACCTTCTTGTTACGCTGCATAAGACAGTTAGCAACAAAACAATATACACGGATGAAATGGCCTTGAACATTTCATTCTAATTCGGTAGCAATTTACCTCCGGTCGGTGAAGACCGTTGGACGATATTAAATATCGTACCCGTGACGGATAGTTTCAATTAAGTAACTTCCTGACAGGATTTCGCGGGTAAACCCGTTCTCTTTATTCGACCGTCCAAAGCTGACTGCGAACATAAAGAGTGAATCACTTGGATAAATTATCCTTGTGATTAAAAGCCGTCAATTCATGAAACCTGGAACAAGTGAATTTCAATTAAGATTTTCACCATCGTTGCTTTCCAGTTGTCACGAGCTCGATTCATAAAGAATCTTGCACGTTACCTACCAAGTGCTGTTTGATGTTGACACTAGAAGGATTTCCACTCGTCACTGTGGTCAATAAAGAGTCACTCTGAGTGTTCTGGCAAGATCATATGATAATGCAAAGAGGCCTGGAACGAGTTTAAGTTCAATTAAGAATTAAACCACTGTTACCTTCCAGTTTTTCACAAGATTGGTTCTAAAAGAACCGCACGTGTAACCTACCATGAGCTTGTTTGATGTTGGCTCAAGCAGGATTTCCATCTTCATTGTAATACTTACGTATTACTCGGATGTTCTGGCAATATTACAAGAATATTGCGTAGG
The DNA here is from genome assembly GCA_025667525.1 of Glebionis coronaria. Taxonomy (NCBI): domain Eukaryota; kingdom Viridiplantae; phylum Streptophyta; class Magnoliopsida; order Asterales; family Asteraceae; genus Glebionis; species Glebionis coronaria. The sequence goes on along the minus strand of JANFOE010001107.1, from coordinate 121,423 downwards.
ACTCATGAAAATCTCTTACTTTTCACAGTGTGTGAGAAAGCAAGGAATAAATGGAAAGTGTCCTAATGAGACTTTTGATGATCTCTTGGCTCTAGACTCGATTGTGCGTTTTGATTTAGTGAGCGATGGCTGGAGAGGAGTGCCACCTTTACAATACCAGTTTATTCGGAGTGAATAAACCAATAGATAACGTGTTTATCTCCGTGTGATTAAAACAAACATCTTTTGAGAGATATTTGAGTTAGCTGGGGAAGGGTTGTGCATTGCATCACTGGGTCCATGATGTCTTTCTTCAATACCGAGAATCATTAACAAAAATGACCTCAATAGCATATGTATTGACCCGGTTTCTGCCTAAAGTTGTAAGGAGGGCTTCTTTCGTTACACCCTTTATCTTTACATTTCTTTTTCATTCTTCAACCCCTTCAATGCTTACCAATACGTCATCACTAGCACCTTGTTGTGATTGTTCCAGTGCTAGCTTAAGTACTTGGTCGGCATTCAGCTACGTTCACATTCTTTCTCCATCTTTCCTAGGACTTCTAATTCTATCTAGGGAATTGTCCTTGGGAAGATTCCATCGGCTCTGATGAATCATTGGACTAAACCTATTCCTACCACCCTTTTGTCACCACATCCGTCGTGAATTAAGCGTGTTTTGGGAAGGAATTGCCACCATGAAAAATCATTGAAAATCACCTAAAGTACTTGTGATATTGAAATCAAAAGTTTTGTACCTTAGGTGTTTTGTTCATCAAAAACGCTCCCCCTTAACACGTGCTTTACACATATTAAGTTGGATAATCTTTAAGTCTTTTTCATCTTTTAGCCAAGTATCACTTACGTCTCCTTAATCCCATTTTCTCCCCTTATCCAAAATGTTAACCATTAGTATTTGGGATATTGAATGGATTAACCGGTCTTTGGGTAAAAATGAAATCGATGTTTTGGCCATAGAACAAGTTATTGCTCCCCCTTAAGTTAATAAGGGATAGTTGTAGTGCTTTGGTATGACATATTTTGAAAGATTTAGAATCTCGTGAGAAATTCTTGAAAAATTATCATACCTTAACATTACACCAAGCCATTCAAGCACATTATTCACAAATTTACATATTCACAATTGAAAACCAATATAAAGTGACCTGAGATGTACGACCCATCAGATGGATCGTTGCAGTAGCTTGTGGTGCACTAAATACGGTCTTCCACCCACGAATCTTTCCAAGCTCCTCATCAATCTACGTTCACGGAGCTTTTGATCGATCTTTTTGATCACATACTTTGCCATCTGCCGGTAACCCGGATGCCAATCCTCCGTCATCTCTGGCAAAGTCCCACCCGAGTTCAGATGCTCCAACTTATCTCTGACTTGTATAAGAGTTCCATCACTATACTTGTGAAGCTCACCCACCCTCATAAACTTCATCAAACCTCGACTGTTCAAGTAGAAAATGCCGGAATTCGGGACAGAAATGCCGGTATAAGGACATCTTTCTACGTGTTGAGGTAGCACTTGATTCACAGGACGGGTTAAATTGAGCCTCCTCTGATAGCTTTCGACTCCCAACTGAAGATCCTCAACTCGTGACTTGATGACAACGCTTCGTGTGAACATACGAAGTGCTGTATTCAAAGCAATCAGGTCTTCACGAGGAATGTGAGTAAGTTGATCTCGGGTCATCAGAAGCAGCATATCTTCAATATCCTCAAGGCGAATGATGGAAAAATCTCCTTGCTGGATTTTGTATTCCCTGTCATCCTCCCTTTTCAAGCGAATCTCCGTCACATGATAGTAGCCGTTCTTAGCTTCAGTTTTCATTCCTAAGATGCTGGAGATACGGATGTCAGATCTAACATTGCTTCCAGACTTGACCAAGCAGCAACCCCTGTACGCCCTTCGGACTCGTTCGTCCCAATGAGATGCACCTATGACAGCATACATATCATAATTACGATTCATTTTTGGGACCCAGAGTCGATTTACCTTTTCCTCGATGAAGGGTATTGTCCCCCAGTTGGCAGCTTTCAGCAAATGTAGAATATTGATAATCAATGAATCTATGAAGGGGTTTGTTGATTTCTAGAGAGAGAAAGTTAGAGAGAGAAAGTGAGAGAAACTATGTGAATTTTATTAATATGGAATCAAAGAAATGACAACAACCAACCCCTTTCCTTAGTGGAAAGGGGTATTTATAGTCCAAGCTAAACATTGGGCTTGGGCCGGTCCATGACAAGCCCATGGACCGGTTCTTACATAAGTTAATAAGCAAATAATAACTAATTACTAACTACGAGCTATTACAACATAAATCATATTGTGGAGTGACCGATACTTCTAATATACGTTAAAACGTATTTCTAACAATCTCCCCCTAAGGGAGGTCACTCCACGTTACAAAGTTCTAAACCTAGCATACTATACTAAGTCTTCGTTCTTTAGCTCGTAGTCTTTTCTTCTTTTCTTTCTTTTGTTGTGAATATGTTGATTTGATCTTTTTGGCTTTGACTTGAGAGCATTGTTCTTTGGCCTTTCACGTGCGATCTTTGCCTTTCTTGTGAACTTTGCCTCCTCGTGACTTCATGTTCCACACACTTACGTCTTTTTGTTGGATTCTTGAAAGCTTCAGAGTTTGGTACAGCGGAAGACTTCATCTTGTACTTTCTTGAATTTTTGTTGCAAAAGACATAAGCATGTGGGAACGACTTTTACAGGTACACCGCAACACCACCGTCTTCACTGGTACACAGCAACGCCACCGTCTTCAACAGGCCACCGTCTTTAGCAGGTACACAGCAACGACACGAATAAAATGGCTTTGAACATTTTATTCTAATTCGGTAGCATTTTACCTCCGGTCGGTGAAGACCGTTGGACGATATTAGATATCGTACCCGTGACGGATAGTTTCAATTAAGTAACTTCCTGACAGGATTTCGCGGGTAAACCCGTTCTCTTTACTCGACCGTCCAAAGCTGACTGCGAACGTAAAGAGTGAATCATTTGGATAATATTATCCGCATGATTTGAAGCCGTCAATTCATGTTCCTGGAACAAGTGAAGTTCAATTAAGAACCGCACCATCGTTGCTTTCCAGTTGTCACTAGCTTGATTCATATAGAATCTTGCAAGTTACCTACCAAGTGCTGTTTGATGTTAACACTAGAAGGATTTCCACTCGTCACTGTGATCAATAAAGAGTCACTCTGAGTGTTCTGGCAAGATCATATGATAATGCGAAGAGGCCTGGAACGAGTTTAAGTTCAATTAAGAATTAAACCACTGTTGCTTTCCAGTTATCACAAGTTTGATTCATAAAGAATCGCACAAGTCACCTACCATGAGCTTTTTGATATTCGCTCAAGAAGGATTTCCATCTTCATTGTAAATACTTTCGTATTACTCGGATGTTCAGGCAAGATCATGAAGATTTTGCGTAGGACTCTTAAGATCTTTCTTACTTTTCACAGTGTGTGAAGAAGCAAGGAATAATGAAAGTGTGTCCTAATGAGATATTTGATGATCTCAAATGGCTCTAGACTCGATCGTGCATTTTGGATTTTTAGTGATCGGAGGCTGGAGAGGAGTGCCACCTTTTCAATACCAATTTATTCGGAGTGAATAAATCAATAGATAACGTGTTGATCTCCGTGTGATTAAAACAAATACCTTTTGAGAGATATTTGAGTTAGCTGGGAAGGGTTGTGCATTGCATCACTGGGTCCATGACGTCTTTCTTCAATATCGAGAATCATTAGCAAAAATGACCTCAATAGCATATGTATTGACCCGGTTTCTGCCTAAAGTTGTAAGGAGGGCTTCTTTCTTTACACCCTTTATCTTTACATTTCTTTTTCATTCTTCAACCCCTTCAATGCTTACCAATACGTCATCACTAGCACCTTGTTGTGATTGTTCCAGTGCTAGCTTAAGTACTTGGTCGGCATTCAGCTACGTTCACATTCTTTCTCCATCTTTCCTAAGGACTACTATTTCTAGCTATGGAATGTCCTTGGGAAGATTCCTCCGGTTCTAGAGAAATCATTGGACTTTAACCTATCCTACCATCCTTATGTCACCACAATCTTCACTGTCGTGAATAGAGATGTTTTGGGTAAGTGTATGTCACCATGAAATCCATTTTGAAGTGCAAATCCATTTTGCTCCCCCTTAACATATGCTACGATATTCGAAAACATTTCGCACATGTCGGGATGAGCTAACACTTTAAGTCAAACCATTTGTGATTGATCATTTCCCATATTAAATCACATTTTCTCCCCCATATTAAAAATATTAACCCAATCGATGTTTTTAATATCAATTGATTTAATAGCATTTTAAGAAAATTTGGGAAGAAAAATGCAAATCCAATTATCTTCATGAATTTAACAAGCTCCCCCTCAAATTAATGAGGGTGTACTTGAAACGTAAATTAAATACCTTACAAGTGTAAGGTATTTATTACGTGCAAAGATCATATATAATAATGAATTCACAAGATTAGCAATGTACGAGGTTGGACCTGAATAATGGAGAACAGCATATGAAAGAAGCACATGGTTCTTGTTCACGAATGTTGGTAACCTCGTCACGTTCCCGAGAAAATTAATTCCCGTTGTTGAGTCAAAGCTTTCCGGTGAAATGCTTGACTTGATTATGAAAAGCGGGTTGCTATCTGAAATAATAGCAAACCATTTTGAGCATGTTTTAAAAGTTTGAACTTCTGCTCGAACTTTATTTACAACCCCGTGTCATTATTGAATGACATTTCTAGGTTCGTAAATATTATCGATTCCAGAAGACATGCTCGTTTTATCAAAACGCTTTTGAACACACAATTTTGAAAGATTTAGAAAAAACCTTTTGAGAAATTCTCGAAAAATTGTGTTCAAAGTTTTGAAAAACAATTACTTGAGCTTAAGATGTTGAATATCTTAAAAGCGAGCTCAAGTCCGAGAAGTTGTGAACTTCCCGTTGTTAAGGATAAGTTACCATCGGCGATAAACTTTCCTTTTATCTGAAGGACGAGTCCTAAGCTGACATTTACTTAGAAGTCGTTTTTCATGAGCTTGAAAACTTTGACTGTTTTAACGGAAAGCTCATGACCGAGAAAGGTTAATTTCTCGTTATGAAGAAAAGTTCTCTTATTTAAAAGATACACTTTCCTTTCTGAGCTTAAAACTTCGAATGTTTTAATACAAGCTCATGACCGAGAAAGGTGAATTTCTCGTTAAGAGGATAAGTTATCATAAACGATAAGCTTTCCTTTATTTTAAGTTCGAGTTACAGTCTGACATTTAACTGTAAGTCATATACACGAGCTTAAAACCTTTGAATGGTTTTAATGTAAGCTCATGTCCGAGAAAATTTAATTTCTCGTTGTAAGGATAAGTTTATCATCGGCGATAAACTTTCCTTTATGTGAAGAACGGGTTACCATCTGATATTTAATGATAAACCATATACACGAGCTTAAAACCTTTGAATGGTTTTAGGATAAGCTCGTGTCCAAGAAAATTTAATTTCTTGTTAAGAGGGTAAGTTATCGTTGCGTAGATAAACTTCCCTGTCTCTGAAGTCCGGGTCGTCGTCTGTCATTTAACGAGGAGCCATAATGCATGAGCTTAAAAACTTGGAATGTTTTTGATATAAGCTCATGCCCGAGAAAAATGAATTTCTCGTTTTTAGGATAAGTCATCATCGGGATGAACTTTCCTTTCTTTGAGGATCGAGTTACAGTCTGTTATGTGACTGTAAGTCCTTGTTTGCAGCTTAACCATGAATCCCCTGAGACATTTGTTTCTCTGATATCTGCTTCTTCAGCAACCAAACTCTAAGAGTGTCCTTAGTTGAACGGTACACAACGATTGGACCGCTTCGTTCTTTAGGAACATCAACTTTGGTACCTGCATTCTCATTAGGAGTTTGTATACTTTTGCATGGGTTAGAGATATCTATTTGTGAAGCACGTGGGGTTTCACAGTTGGCTTTACTTGTTTCAGAGGCGACCTGAGTAGATGATTCACTAGTCTTGGATGGCAAACGTTTCCTTTTATAGAAAACCTTAAGTTTAGGCGTAAGTGAAGTATCATCTTTACCAGTTTCCTCCCTAGTAGACTTAGTAGAATCGGAGACTATCCTAGTTAAAGGGCACTCGTTTCCTACAAGAGTGAAAGTTCTACCAGTGGGGCGCCACATCTTACCAAAGGGTTTGATTTTAGCTACCCACTGGGATTTAAGTCTAGCACGGGAGTTCACCTCATTAAGCAATTTTTTGATACAAGCATCATGATTTGCCGTAAAGACACATTTTCTACATGTTTTACAGGTAGCATTGATTGTGGTAAAATCTAGATAACTTGCTTTAGGAAAAACAAGCAACTAAATATGAGCGGTAAGTATTGAGTGACGGTTTAGGAAAACCGTGCACTAATGACCCTCAATCACTTAAAAAGATGAAAGATTCGTTTCCCAAGGAGGTATGGTGTTGTGAATTAATTTGTATTTCTTTGAGATTAATATTGAGAAGATGGAATGACGGTTTCTTGGAACTTATACTATGACGTAAAAAAAACGAAAACGTAAAACTGTAGAAAAATTACTCAAATTAAAAATTAATAAAACCAAAAACAAAATCAAGAAAAGATTAAAAAAACTAAAACAAGTCTAAAATAATATAAATAAAGACAAAAATCCAATAAAGATATTTTAAAACCTTTTATTAATTAAATAATTAATTTTAAATGCTAATTAAAGCCCTAAAATTAAATTTAATTAATTCAAATGTCAAAAATATGATTTCATTGAATAATTACTCAACTTATATTATTATAAGACTAAAAAGTAATTTTCTAAAAATTAAAACCTATTAAAATTATTTTTAAAACTCTAAAAATAAATAAAAACTAATTAAACTTAAAATAATTATAAAAATAAATCTAAAAGCTATAAAAATAATCTAAAAATGGAAATAGTCCCAATTAATGACAAAGAACCTAGGAAAAATGAAAAAGAAAGAAAAATAAAATTTTGAAAATTAATTAATAAAATAATATTAAAATACTCCAAAAAACATAAAAGTCACTAGTTGCGCCGCAACTAGTGGGGTCTTGCGCCGCAACAAGTGTTGCGAGATCACCAAGGTCAGCAGCACCTTCAGTTGCGCCGCAACAAGTATGACTTGCGGCGCAATTCGTGTTACGGGAAAAACTTTGGCCTGCAGCTCCTTGTGTTGCGCCGCAATCTTCTGCCTTGCGGCGCAATTCGTGTGACGTGTCTGGTTGTTTTGCTGATGTTCAAGCTTCTTCCAAGTATGATACAAGCCAAGAGGACTTGGCAATGAGCTTTGTTTGGAGATATTGTTGGAACAATTGGGCACCCTTGTGCTCAATGAAGCACAAGGAGTCAATTAACACACAATAAACAACAAGAATCAAAGATCAACAATCAAAGATCATGCACAAAGTTCATCACAAATCAAGCAAATTAACACTTATGCAGATTTTTAACACCCTTTATCCTTTTAAACACTCCAAATTTACTCCAAACTTGATCAAATGATTACACAACAATAAAACAATCTATCTCAAACCTTAATCAAGTTGTCTAACATCTTTTAGCAACACAAATCAATGATTGTACCCTGCTTAAACCTGTTGCCAAACACCCTTTAAACTTCTAAAAACCAACTTTTAACATACCAACATGCTTACAAAGGCTACCAAATTGATATCAAAGCTTCATAACATGTATATCAACTCAAAATAACATCAAATCAACAGCTAAATCACACTTAAACACATAATCAAATAATATCATATAAACTAGCACTTTTATGAACTTTTTCAAGGTAAAAGGAAGATACCTTAGGTTCTTACATCCAAGAACCTAGAGGATGAAAATCCTCCTCCAATCCAACCCGGGTTGGAGCTGAACCAAATCAACAAGCCTTCAACCTATTGAACACAAAACAAAGAAAACAAGAACAAAAATAATATGAAATGATATGATTCTTTTTTTTTTTTTCTTTTTAAAACTCTTCCAAAACCTTTTTAATCTTCTTAAAATGTTTCTATAACACTTAAATCACCAACAAACATGAACTCCTAACAACAAAAACCTTTTGAGAAGATTTTACCAAAATCTCTCAAAATCTCAAAACCTTAAACAACTTTGAAAATCAAAGTTGCTTAACCAATAAACAAAGTGGAACTCAGAATCAATCTCCTCACAACACACAAACTTTTAAAAACAATAAAAAAGGAATTACACTTGAATATTTCAAAAACCAAACTTTTTATTTCTTTAAAAAGGAATTACATGTGAGAGACTAGAAACTGGAACAAGGGCTTCACACAAGTTGTGAGCTCCTTTTATAGAGTCCTAAGAACAATCTAGAATGCATAAAAACATAAAACCCTAATACATAGAAAATCCCAATTGTGCCCTTGAATGATTTTGAGTGCATATGAGCTGTCCATTTGATCTTGGCCTTTAAATTTTGCTTTGTGAGCAAGCATATCATCTTGGACGTTCATTTTGCCACGTCACTAGTCTTGGAGGTTAAGAATTGATGTGATTGGTGGATTTGGGAATTGGGGTTTTGGTGCACATGAGTGGGATGCAGGTTTTTAGGAGTGGGAAGGGTTTTGGAGTGTGTGAATTAAGTGTGTGCAAGTTTAATTGAGTTTTACCCAAGTAAATGTGAGGGTAAAATCTGGGGTGGTAAGAAGGTGAATAGTGCTTCTTTTGATCCGAATTTGGGGGTGGAGATGGTGTTAGGCGCATTTTTATTTGAAAGTTCCAGCTTTGGCAACTTTGGTCCTTGGTTTTTGGTTTCTTTGGCCTTTAAAGATTTCCAGCCTTAAAACCTCCTTTCCTTTGTTAATATCTTCCATCAATTGACACTTTTGGCACAAACTTTCCATAAAGATGTTTCAAAGGCAATTTTTGTCATTTGGTGATTTTTCAAGGACTAATCTTGGACAATGTTGATCTTCAAAGGTCTTCAATGAGTCTTCCACTTTATGAGGGACCATTGTTGGCAATTTTGAATTTGTTGAGGGACTAATCTTGCCATTTCTTCAAAGTTGAAGGACCTTTTTGCAATTTTGACAAACTTAAGGGACCAAACTTGTAATTATTAATATACAAGGGTTTTAAGTGTCATTTCTTCATTCTTGGAGGATCAATCTTGTATTGTCTTCAAGTCTTCAAGGGTTTTTGATGAAAATTCCATGATTAGGGCCCGGTTCTTTGTACGGCTTCGTTTCTCGTGTTCGTTTTTCCTTGTATCTTGTGATCTTTTGTCTTTTTCACGATATCCATACCTAAAATACACAAGTAAACAAACACAAGCATATATATGGTATTTTATGACATTTTTGTGCATTTAAAGCCCGAAAAGAACGATGAGATCATGTATAAATGCCATCTCATCACTCCCCCATACTAAGCCATTGCCGTGCCCTCACGCAATGCTAAGAATAAAGTATCTAAGCATCACCAAAGTTCAATTTTATTAACCTTTATTGAAGAGTAAAAGACTTGCAACATAATACGATGATGTGAAAAGACATAATGTATGATTTTCATCACCAAAAGGTGACTTTTAGGGTCTAAGAATAGAAACAAGTTAATGTCCCTAAGAGTAAATTTCGTCATCCTTGATTGTCATACATTCCATGCTAAGTGCAAAAACAAGATCATTGTTGGTACAAGTCACAATGCTAACACTACTCATACGTCCAAATTGTGTAATACTTTTTCTCCCCGCAATCCTAGTTATTATAAAAGGAAATGGGTTACTAGCATTTTTTATCTATTTGTCATGGATCACAAGTGATTCATATTGACTTATTTGAGTAGTTATTAGTCCGAAAGCAAAGTAGCACGATTTGATCAATAGTTAGCCGAAGGACAAAATCTTTTAAAACGGCTTCTCGTGTATCTCCTTAAGTTCATATCTTGGCATAACTCGTTTCACGATTTGAGACCTTTCTCGGACCGATATTTGGCATGTACTTCATACTTCAAATCTTGGGAAGACGTTCTCGAAATTATGGTCTTCTCTTCATATATTTGGAATTTCTTCACTTGACGTTTTTGAGAGATTCTTCATATAGGACCACGACTTCATCATTTTTCTTCAATCTTTACTTTGGATTTTGATATACAACGATCCGCCTCCTTTTCGGACTTGGATATATTTATCCTCATACCTTGTTAGGGTCTTTTTGGATAGATTTTCTCCATTCTTTAGGGGAGTAATAGCTTCTCGTCGTGTGTCTCGATCCTTCATATTGATTTTGGAACAATGATACTTCACATCATCTTTGGATCTTTAGCAAAAATAGAGCTCCTCATGCCTTGTTAGGGCCTTTTTGGATGATCGCCAATCTTCGCGTCCCGCTTCAATAAGTTATGCCTTGGCTATGAACTCTATTCAACCCCGAGCAACTTTTAAACGATCTTGCGCTAGAGGCTAAGTAACCTTTCAAATCGTACGACCTTACTTATTGCAATTATGATTTATTCCTAATGCATTGATCTTATGGGAAGAAAAAGCCACAATTAAAAACATATGAGTTTTTGAAAGAACACTTTCATGTTCTACGTTTAGCATGATCACTTGTCTAACTCTATCATTTCTCGTTCTTCACTATTTAAAGACCTCTAATTAAAGAGACTCGTGAATACTTAGCCATGCAAGTCAAAATTAAGCCAAATTTGGATTAGCTTTCATTAAGACTATATCAAATCAAAGTTTTGGGTTTTCAAGCCACCTATAGGATCTTGCACTTTCTTGGACTTTTTCAAGTTTAGAGAATGCGTTTTAAAGTTCCCTTGATAAGTGACTTTCTAGAATCAATTATAGGAACTTGCGAAAAGTTCTTGTTCTTAACCCGAATGAATTAAGACTTTCGCGTTTTAAAGCTCCCTATATAAAAGTCTAGCAAAACTTGAATTGAGCGGGTTAAGGAATGTAAAGGGCTCCAAATGCCCATCAAGTCAAAAATTAACTCTTATTCTACCCATCGGAAAATATACATTCGTGTCTTAAAAACACTTATGAAAACTACCAAAAAATTTTAAAATTTGGCCATTTTTAGCCTTATTAGCAAAACAATACATTGAAAATTGGAAAACGTGAGGGCGTAGCAAAGCAAGTACCTATTCACCCCCCCATACTAAAAGTAAACATTGTCCTCAATGTTTCGAGTCTAAAGGTGGAGCACCCCCATACTAGAGACGAAGAGTCGAATGCTTAGGATCTAGCATGGAAAGGGTGATCAACAATATATCTAAAGCCGTTTATTAATTATGCTAAAAGATAATTGTTAGAACAATAAAGGATATGTCATGGAATCGTGAAAAACTTCTTCAAACGAACGATGGAGGCTCACGTAAACGAACACGAGAGTCTTCAATCGTAGATGATGATGATGATCTAGATAACACAATCACAAACAACCACGAGACAACGAGTTGGAAGGGTACAAGTCCCCTTATTAGTGAACATAAAGCATAAAGATAAGCATGGGATCTCCCCCACGAGGCACCTCGTTTTTGATTACCGAGTCATGAGCTCGACTCGATCCCCTCAATGCTAATTATCATTGGGGAAGGTGTCTTGGTCGGGGGCAACCATTGAAGGAATCTCCCCACCAAAGTAGTGCTTAAGCCTATGTCCATTCACCTTGAAATTGGGACCATCATTTTGAGCTAGCTCAATGGTCCCATATGGAAACACTTGTGTAATGGTGAATGGACCCGACCAACGAGATTTCAATTTCCCGGAAAATATCTTAAGACGTGAGTTAAAAAGCAACACTTGATCACCAACGTTAAAAACACGGTTGTTAATCTTTGAATCATGAAACTTTTTAGTCTTTTCTTTAAAAATTAATGAATTTTCATAAGCATTATCCCTTAATTCATCCAATTCATTCAATTGTATTTTCCGGTGATCTCCCGCGGTCTTCAAGTCAAAATTAGCATGCTTAAGGGCCCAATATGCCTTATGCTCCAATTCAATGGGCAAATGACAATTCTTCCCATAGACTAACTTATAAGGAGTGCAACCGATAGGTGTCTTATAAGCGGTCCTAAAGGCCCATAAAGCGTCATCGAGTTTGTCGGACCATGAAGCACGGTTTTCTCCAATCGACCTTTCTAAAATCCTCTTCAAAGCTCGGTTCGAAACCTCGACTTGCCCACTCGTTTGCGGGTGATAAGCCGTAGAAAGACGATGTGTAACCCCATATTTCTTTAGAACCTTTTCGAATTGGTCATTACAAAAATGGGTTCCACGATCGCTTATAATAGCACGAGGGGTTCCGAACCGAGAGAATAGTTGCTTCAAAAACTTCACTACCACACGAGCATCATTAGTAGGCAAAGCCTTAGCTTCCACCCACTTAGAAAGGTAGTCCACCGCGACGAGGATATATTTGTTGCCATGAGACGATGGGAACGGCCCCATAAAGTCTATTCCCCATATGTCGAAAATCTCACACACTTGAATTATATTTTGCGGCATTTCATCACGTTGAGACGATTTTCCTTGACGTTGGCACGAATCACACGACTTTACAAGTGCGTGTGCATCACGATAGATAGAAGGCCAAAAGAAACCGGCATCGAACACTTTCTTAGCCGTGAGATTAGCACCGTGGTGACCACCCGTGGGTCCCTCGTGACAAGCTCTAAGGATATTAGAAGCTTCGGTACCAAACACACAACGTCGAACGAGTTGATCCGCACAAATCCGAAAGAGATAAGGGTCGTCCCAAAAATAGAACTTGACGTCACGAAAGAATTTTCGTTTTTGTTGTGTCGTCATACCCTTGATTATGAAATTGCCCGCATGGTAATTTGCAATGTCGGCAAACCATGGGGTGGTGTCTTTAGAATTCACTACACCGAGAGTCTCAAGAGGAAATGTTTCGGTAATTTCCTTGTTCTCGAAAACATCTTTGTGAGGATCTTCTAGACGAGAGAGATGATCGGCCGCTAGATTCTCGGCTCCTTTTTTGTCAAGCACGGTGACATCAAATTCTTGGAGGAGGAGCATCCAACGAAGCAATCTCGGCTTAGCATCTTGCTTAGCTAAGAGATACTTGATAGCCGAATGGTCGGTATACACGATGCTTTTAGTTAAGACGAGATAAGGTCGGAATTTCTCAAAAGCATAGACCACGGCAAGGAATTCCTTTTCCGTTGTGGTGTACTTTAATTGAGCCTCGGTCATCGTCTTACTAGCATAGTGGATAGGACGGAAATGCTTGTCGTAACGTTGCCCTAAGACGGCCCCTATAGCATAATCACTTGCATCGCACATGATTTCAAAGGGTAATTCCCAATTAGGAGCAACAAGAATGGGAGCTTCGGTAAGTTTCCTTTTTAGAGTCTCGAAAGCCTTAACACAATCCTCATTAAAGTTAAAAGGAGCATCCTTCTCGAGAAGGTGTGTCATAGGACGAGAAATCTTCGAAAAGTCCTTGATGAAACGACGATAAAAGCCCGCGTGGCCTAGGAAACTACGAACTCCCTTAACGGTTTTGGGATGAGGTAACTTGGCGATGACGTCTACCTTAGCTTTATCGACCTCAATCCCCGCCTTCGACACCTTATGTCCTAAGACGATTCCTTGTTTACACATGAAATGACATTTCTCCCAATTAAGCACAAGATTGGTTTCTTCACAACGTTTTAACATTTGTTCGAGATTAGATAAACATGACGTGAACGAATTACCAAACACCGAGAAGTCATCCATAAACACTTCCATCGACTTCTCGATCATGTCGTGAAAAATCGCCATCATACACCGTTGAAACGTACCGGGTGCATTGCAAAGTCCAAAAGGCATCCTACGATAAGCGAACGTTCCATAAGGACACGTAAACGTAGTCTTCTCTTGATCACGAGGGTCGATAGGGATTTGAAAATAACCGGAAAAACCATCTAAAAAGCAATAGTATTCATTTCCCGCAAGTCGCTCCAACATTTGATCCATGAAGGGCAAAGGAAAGTGGTCTTTACGAGTGGCGTCATTTAACTTTCGGTAGTCAATACACACCCTCCAACCGGTCACAACACGAGTGGGAATTAACTCGTTGTTTTCATTAGGCACAACGGTCATTCCTCCCTTTTTAGGGACACAATGGATTGGGCTCACCCATGGGCTATCGGATATAGGATAGATCATTCCCGCGTCAAGGAGTTTAAGGACCTCCTTTTTAATGACATCGTGAATTTTGGGATTTACCCTTCTTTGACTTTGAATTGCGGGTTTGTAGTCCTCCTCCATTAAAATCTTGTGAGTACAAAATTTTGGGTCAATACCCTTAATGTCGGATATTTTCCACGCAATTGCCCCTTTGTGAGCCTTAAGAACTTTCAAGAGCTCGGTTTTTTCATCATTAGCAAGACCTTTTGCAATAATAACCGGCAACTTGTCATCACCTTCCAAGAATGCATATTCAAGGTGAGAAGGAAGATCTTTCAATTCAAGGATAGGCGGTTCCTCGATTGAAGATTTAGGTTCAACACTCATAACTCCCATCGGCGGAAGAAATGGTGGAATAGAAATATCATCACTAATCAACACCTCATCTTCATTGTCGATTTCATTTGAAGTGAAATCGCCTCCTTGGAATGGAGTGAGATTTGGTGTGGAATTAGCAATAATCGGATCCAAAATAGTGGGATTGCCACTTGACGAGCTATCGGAAAAACCTAACACTTCTTGTGAAAACTTATCGCAAACCACATCAATGATGTCATTGTGATTGATGGTAGCGATTGCATAAACATGAGAAGGTTTCGAGTTTTGAGTAGCGTTTATAACAAGTTCCTCTTCGTTGAATCTCAAAGTGATAGTTCTCGCATGAACATCGATAAGCGATCTCGAAGTATCTAAAAATGATCGTCCTAAAATTAGAGGAACTTGAGGATCCGCGGGGATGTCGACTACTATAAAATCAACGGGATAGTAGAACTTCCCCACTTTCACGAAAACATCTTCGGCTACCCCACATGCCATGATCGTAGAATGATCGGCCATCTCGATGGACATGTTCGAAGGAATAAGAGCCGGAAGCGAAAGCGATTTCCAAATGGAAAATGGCATCAAATTAATGCTCGCACCAAGATCGGCCAAGGCGAGGCATTCTTTCATCTCTTGTATGTCACAAGGAATGAGAAACTTTCCGGGATCACCAACTTTTTCCGGTATGCGGTTAAGATAAACCGAAGAACAATTAGCAAGCTTTGAAAGCTTTTCCTTATCGCTCATCATACTTTTAAAAGTGGAAGCGAAACGAGGCATGTATAACAACGCGTCGGCTAAACTCACATCAAAATGCATTTGTTGAAACATCTTAATAAAAAGCTCGATTTGTTGTTTGTTACGTTCTTGCATTTTCTCTTTGTTTCGTCTTGAAGGGTAGGGTAAAGGTGGTGTGGGTAGGTCATTAGGCAACGGCCTTGGAATCTCGGGTTCCACAATTGGTATTGGTTCAACCGTAGGTGTGGTATGAGCGGTACTTCGTGGGATTGTAATGTGCTCCTTTTCGACCATCACCTCGGGTTCTTTCTCGATTTCCTTCTCCGTAGAAGTACTTGGACGAGAGATTGGTTCCTTGAAAGTTTTACCACTTCGTGTAGTAATAACCTTCATTTCTCCCCTCGGGTTGTTAATGGTATCACTAGGAAGACCACCCGAAGAAGAGGGCTTACACATGATAGCTTCGAACATCTTAGCCATACGGTCCTCAAATTTTGATTGCCTAGCATCCGCTTTCAATAACTCTTGCTTAATCTCATGTTGTCCTAATTCCATCTTTTGTTGGTTTTGTTGAAGACGTTGGACATTTCCTTCCATTTTATTTGCATGAGTTTTAAGTTCATTAGCAAGTTCATTTTTAAGCTCGTTTTTCAACTCGGACCTTAAGCTAATCATCTCACGTTGCATGTTATCAAATTTTGCATCATTTGCTTTTGCATAATCTAAAAACTCTCCTTGCAAATTTTTCGTGTGAGCATTTTGAAAACCTTGTGTAGTGTTTTGAAAATCACGGTTTTGGTTTTGATTAGAGATTTGTCCATTCCCACTTTGATAATTCCCTTTGTTATAATTGCGTGTGTTGCCTTGGTAATTACCTTGGTTGTTGTTTCGATAATTATTAGCATTTTGGTTTGGTGGAGCTTGATTTTGGCGGGAACCTTGGCCGTTTTGGTTGTAAGTTCCCGTTGCTACATAAGCACTCGAAGTGTTACCATCCGCGGTAATGCACTCGGATAAATCATGAGCTCCTCCACACGATAAACAACTCTTAGCAACCGCTTTAACCGAAGCGGAATTGGAAGCTTCTTGAGCCTTCCAATGGGACATTAGATTAGCAAATCTATCAAAAAACCGATTTTCCTCATTAGCTTCATCATGTAAGGCGTTAATGCTACGAGACGATTGTGATGACGATGACGAACCCATATTGGCAACACTCGGTGTGTTACGAGGGCTATAGACCTTAGATCGATTTTCAATGATTTGTAAAGCCTCATTTGTCGTCTTACACAAAAAATTACCACCCGCGGCGGCATTCAAATAATCTCGTTCATGATCATTAAGCCCATTATAAAAAGTATCTATTTGATGCAATTCCGAAAAATCATGATGAGGACATTCATGTAACATTTCCTTAAATCGTTCCCATGCCATTGAAAAACTTTCATTGTTACGTTGCACAAATCGTGAAATCTCATTTTTTAAGTGTGTTGTTTTCGATGGTGGAAAAAACTTGTTCACAAACTTAGAAACGAGATCGGCCCATGTCAAAATAGAATTTGGCGGTTCTTTCTCGAGCCAAATTTTAGCGGGTCCATCCAACGAATATGGAAACAACATCATCTTAATGGCGTCATGTGGAACATCTTTGAATTTGCTAGTGGCCGTGAGACGGTTGAAATTCCTAATATGGTAATGCGGGTTGTCTTTCTCATGACCTCGAAATTTGTTTGCTTGTAGCATCGACATTAAACCCGTCTTAATCTCGAAATTCTCCGCAAGGATGGCGGGAATAACAATGGCCTCTCCAAAACCCTCGGTGGGTGCTTGTAGCAACTCCATCATAGTACGATTAGCCATTACGACTTCTTGTTCTATAATAGGTTCAACAATTGGAGGTTCTTCAACAATCAACGATTGATTGGCTTGCTTTTGAAGTCGTTTACGAGCTCGTTTAGCTTGATTACGAGTGATCATAAACTTCACGAAGAATGGGAGGTGAGCAAAGAAGATTCTTTTTGGTTGTTTTGTGAATTTTCAATTTTTTTGTGTTTTTGATGATATTTAATTTTTTTGGATTTTGGGTGTATTATGTAGACAACAATCTACAAAATCTCTCCTCGAATCAAACTCTTGATTAAAGAAGCCTCAAAGGAATGAAAACGATCACGTGGAGTGAACGCCTTCGAATGACTTTAGAACTTTGGTGAAAACCAAATTGTTCACGAGGGTTTAATCACAAAGAAAACCAAGCAAATATAGTATACGTATTAATACTTTGGGCGGCAAAACCCTCGATTAGCCTTCAATCTCAAAATACTCACAAGCAAGCGGGGAAACGAGGCGGCGCGAAGCACTTAAGAGCCTTTTTCCTTAGGGTATATTTTATAATACCCGCCTTATACCCACCTTATAGTTCGTATCTTTCAAAATCGAGCTTCTCGAAAGTATTTATCTATTTTTGCCTTTTCTTTTTGTTTGAGATTCGAATACAATGATCGAGTGATGAAATCCCGAATCAAGGTTGTGTTTTCACACTTTTGGAGATATTGTATTTTGGTTGTGATACTTAATACAATATATTAATAATATTCACAAAGAAAAACCGAGAAAACCGATAATACGTGTTAAGGGAGTTCCACTTAACACAAATACTATTATGGATAATATCAAAAACAAAATTTTCCAAATTAAGACACGACACACCTCCCCGGCAGCGGCGCCAAAAATGATTGTGGTAAAATCTAGATAACTTGCTTTAGGAAAAACAAGCAACTAAATATGAGCGGTAAGTATTGAGTGACGGTTTAGGAAAACCGTGCACTAATGACCCTCAATCACTTAAAAAGATGAAAGATTCGTTTCCCAAGGAGGTATGGTGTTGTGAATTAATTTGTATTTCTTTGAGATTAATATTGAGAAGATGGAATGACGGTTTCTTGGAACTTATACTATGACGTAAAAAAAACGAAAACGTAAAACCGTAGAAAAATTACTAAAATTAAAAATTAATAAAACCAAAAACAAAATCAAGAAAAGATTAAAAAAACTAAAACAAGTCTAAAATAATATAAATAAAGACAAAAATCCAATAAAGATATTTTAAAACCTTTTATTAATTAAATAATTAATTTTAAATGCTAATTAAAGCCCTAAAATTAAATTTAATTAATTCAAATGTCAAAAATATGATTTCATTGAATAATTACTCAACTTATATTATTATAAGACTAAAAAGTAATTTTCTAAAAATTAAAACCTATTAAAATTATTTTTAAAACTCTAAAAATAAATAAAAACTAATTAAACTTAAAATAATTATAAAAATAAATCTAAAAGCTATAAAAATAATCTAAAAATGGAAATAGTCCCAATTAATGACAAAGAACCTAGGAAAAATGAAAAAGAAAGAAAAATAAAATTTTGAAAATTAATTAATAAAATAATATTAAAATACTCCAAAAAACATAAAAGTCACTAGTTGCGCCGCAACTAGTGGGGTCTTGCGCCGCAACAAGTGTTGCGAGATCACCAAGGTCAGCAGCACCTTCAGTTGCGCCGCAACAAGTATGACTTGCGGCGCAATTCGTGTTACGGGAAAAACTTTGGCCTGCAGCTCCTTGTGTTGCGCCGCAATCTTCTGCCTTGCGGCGCAATTCGTGTGACGTGTCTGGTTGTTTTGCTGATGTTCAAGCTTCTTCCAAGTATGATACAAGCCAAGAGGACTTGGCAATGAGCTTTGTTTGGAGATATTGTTGGAACAATTGGGCACCCTTGTGCTCAATGAAGCACAAGGAGTCAATTAACACACAATAAACAACAAGAATCAAAGATCAACAATCAAAGATCATGCACAAAGTTCATCACAAATCAAGCAAATTAACACTTATGCAGATTTTTAACACCCTTTATCCTTTTAAACACTCCAAATTTACTCCAAACTTGATCAAATGATTACACAACAATAAAACAATCTATCTCAAACCTTAATCAAGTTGTCTAACATCTTTTAGCAACACAAATCAATGATTGTACCCTGCTTAAACCTGTTGCCAAACACCCTTTAAACTTCTAAAAACCAACTTTTAACATACCAACATGCTTACAAAGGCTACCAAATTGATATCAAAGCTTCATAACATGTATATCAACTCAAAATAACATCAAATCAACAGCTAAATCACACTTAAACACATAATCAAATAATATCATATAAACTAGCACTTTTATGAACTTTTTCAAGGTAAAAGGAAGATACCTTAGGTTCTTACATCCAAGAACCTAGAGGATGAAAATCCTCCTCCAATCCAACCCGGGTTGGAGCTGAACCAAATCAACAAGCCTTCAACCTATTGAACACAAAACAAAGAAAACAAGAACAAAAATAATATGAAATGATATGATTCTTTTTTTTTTTCTTTTTAAAACTCTTCCAAAACCTTTTTAATCTTCTTAAAATGTTTCTATAACACTTAAATCACCAACAAACATGAACTCCTAACAACAAAAACCTTTTGAGAAGATTTTACCAAAATCTCTCAAAATCTCAAAACCTTAAACAACTTTGAAAATCAAAGTTGCTTAACCAATAAACAAAGTGGAACTCAGAATCAATCTCCTCACAACACACAAAATTTTAAAAACAATAAAAAAGGAATTACACTTGAATATTTCAAAAACCAAACTTTTTATTTCTTTAAAAAGGAATTACATGTGAGAGACTAGAAACTGGAACAAGGGCTTCACACAAGTTGTGAGCTCCTTTTATAGAGTCCTAAGAACAATCTAGAATGCATAAAAACATAAAACCCTAATACATAGAAAATCCCAATTGTGCCCTTGAATGATTTTGAGTGCATATGAGCTGTCCATTTGATCTTGGCCTTTAAATTTTGCTTTGTGAGCAAGCATATCATCTTGGACGTTCATTTTGCCACGTCACTAGTCTTGGAGGTTAAGAATTGATGTGATTGGTGGATTTGGGAATTGGGGTTTTGGTGCACATGAGTGGGATGCAGGTTTTTAGGAGTGGGAAGGGTTTTGGAGTGTGTGAATTAAGTGTGTGCAAGTTTAATTGAGTTTTACCCAAGTAAATGTGAGGGTAAAATCTGGGGTGGTAAGAAGGTGAATAGTGCTTCTTTTGATCCGAATTTGGGGGTGGAGATGGTGTTAGGCGCATTTTTATTTGAAAGTTCCAGCTTTGGCAACTTTGGTCCTTGGTTTTTGGTTTCTTTGGCCTTTAAAGATTTCCAGCCTTAAAACCTCCTTTCCTTTGTTAATATCTTCCATCAATTGACACTTTTGGCACAAACTTTCCATAAAGATGTTTCAAAGGCAATTTTTGTCATTTGGTGATTTTTCAAGGACTAATCTTGGACAATGTTGATCTTCAAAGGTCTTCAATGAGTCTTCCACTTTATGAGGGACCATTGTTGGCAATTTTGAATTTGTTGAGGGACTAATCTTGCCATTTCTTCAAAGTTGAAGGACCTTTTTGCAATTTTGACAAACTTAAGGGACCAAACTTGTAATTATTAATATACAAGGGTTTTAAGTGTCATTTCTTCATTCTTGGAGGATCAATCTTGTATTGTCTTCAAGTCTTCAAGGGTTTTTGATGAAAATTCCATGATTAGGGCCCGGTTCTTTGTACGGCTTCGTTTCTCGTGTTCGTTTTTCCTTGTATCTTGTGATCTTTTGTCTTTTTCACGATATCCATACCTAAAATACACAAGTAAACAAACACAAGCATATATATGGTATTTTATGACATTTTTGTGCATTTAAAGCCCGAAAAGAACGATGAGATCATGTATAAATGCCATCTCATCAAGCATATTTAATGTCCGAGTAAGATCTAGAATCCCTAGACGATTGATTGATGCTCCTAGGATTGGACATGCTACGGTTAGCAGTGTTGGGTAAACTAGAAGGCATCTGACTAGGTTTGGAATTCCTATCTCTTACATGTGTCTTTTGCTTAGCGTCCCTAAGATCAGATTCATGGCAAACGTCATTTGAACTAGTTCTAGACGTGGTCTTGGTATTTTTAGGGAAACTAGAGGCAATCATATGATTTGGTCTTGCTAAAGCTGGAGTGATCACATTGGGCCTAGTAGCTGGAGTGACTGGTCTAATAAGATGAACCAAATCAACTTGGGAGGCAAACCGCGGTCTCGAGGATTGTGGTCGCTCGGATCTAAATGCAGTAGGTTGTCTGACAATCGGTTGTCTGACGAACTGATTTGTAGGCGGTTTCCCCAAGATTGATGGTTTTTCAAGCTTAGTGTCCACACTAGGTTCTCTAGTTTTCCTTAACTCGTTTTTCAACGCAGCTATAGCAAAAACCTTTTCCTGTAATTGGGCCTTTAATGTTTCATTTTCTTTGAGCACGTTATCTTGGGATGCCAACTTAGATTCAAGCAGTTGAATTTGTTTCAAAAGATTATCTTTTTCAGCTTTAGAATCTAGAACAGTTTGATCCAATTTTCTTTCAAGAACAACGTTTGACTTTTCAAGTTTTTCAAAGTATGTTTCAAATTTGACCGTTTTCTTAGAAAATTCAAGTTTGGCATCCTCAAGATCTTTTGATTGCCGAGCTATAATCGTTTCGAGCTCTTTAATCTTGGAATCAGAATCAGTTAACGAGGCAGTTATAAGGCATTTATCATGATGAACTATAGCATTTTGAACACTTTCTCCCCCATTATGACTCACATCGGATGAATCATAAGTGGTTTTTCTATCACTCTTGTCCATCCCATGTTTGTCATAATTAGGTTCAGAATGCTCAATATGCAGCATGTCATCAGCATATATATCATAACCAACATCACATTGTACCATGTTTGCAGGCTCTTCGTCATAAATGGGTAAGGTGTCATCAAGAGAAATCTCGTGAACATTCCCTGACGTACCACTGGTATCATGTTGTGCTCCTGATTCCGTGCTCTTGCCATCTTTAGACTCCAAGTTGTCAACCGTATGACCAGGTTCCTCTTGCATCGAAGAGTCTTGCACTCCATTAACATACACTTGCTGAAGTTGTGATCTTTGATATATCGAAGACGAGACCGATGACATGAGTTTCAAAATCGTATCACGGAAAACTCGAAGCTCGGTATGTGTATCTCGAAGAAACGATTGGCAAATCATTGAACTTTCAGGCTTGATGATATTAAATTGGAGGAAAGGCGTGAGGTGTGTCACAAGAGCCTTATAGGCAAGTACCGATGCAGAGTGATTAAAGTTTCCATGGTTGAGTTGCTCGGCGATTTGGGTCAAAGCGGTAAAAATGGAGTCGATGAATATATGACGATCTTGTCCAAAGATTGTCACAAATTCGCTCCCTCCTTGAATCCCCGAAAGAGTGACAAGATGAGACTGGAGTAGTTGAAATGAAGTTATACCACTTTCCCTAGCGTTGGCTTGCACTTGATGCGATTCTCCCTCTTTAAGTGTCGATTTGAACGATTCCATTGGTAATCGAGGAAAAATGATGTGGCTGTTGTTGTTGTCAGGTTTGAACAATACGACTCGGCTCAAAAAGTGTTATCGGCTCAAAAGATTATGAATAAAACCCGATCAAAAATCCGTAATTGCTAAAAATATATCCCGTCACTTTCACTCGTAAATTTGACTTCAAATCCGGCCAGAAAAAACGTCTAACCCGTCAATTATTTTACCACTTTGACTTTCAAAATAACCGCCTTAACAATCCGTCGGCTAAATAATTCTTGTCACTATATCACGTCACTTTGTCCCGGCTTTAACTTAATATCATAAAAATTTCAAAATAAAAATTTGAATAAAAATATGAATTGATAATCAAAATTAAAAAATATAATATCCAAAATAGAAATTAAAATTTTCAAAATAAAAAAGGTACAAAATAATAAAAGAAATAACGCAACTTAAAAAAAAAACTTTCTAAAATATAAAAAATAAAAATAGAAAAAACTGATTTGTTCTAAAAATAAAATAATAATAAAAATCGGATATTTGTAAATGTTTGCTTGAAACGTGTCCCCAAATAAAAAACTGTATCCTTGTTTACTCCGTCTGATTTAACATTACACACGTGGGCCAATCAAAACTCCTCCACCGCCCCACTCCTTTCCTAGATATATCCGCCTCACAAAATAAATCTGTCTTCTCCAACCTAATCTCTAAATCTATCTCCCTCTGTTCTCTCTCAAACAAAACGCAGCCTCAAACTTTTCTCTTTCAATCAACTCACAATATCTCTCTCACAAAACCTAAAAAACGCCTCCTATCTTTAATCTCTCACGAATTTAACCAAGTACCAATCTCAATCCTCTTCTATCTCCACTCAACTTATGATTCAGCAAACGCACAAGGTCTTTTTCAGAAAGATCTCAGGTAGGTATTTTAACTTAAGTTTTTGTTGGTTTGAGTCTCTCTCTCTACTGTAGTGTCATTCTGTGATGTCAATAGTCCGAGTGTTTTTGAGAATGGATTTGAGTCGAAATAGGTTCGAGTTTGAGGGAGTCGAGTGAGTCTGTGTTGGTTTGAGTTCGAGGGTGTGAGAAGAGTCGGGTTATGAGACGAGGGTGTGAGAAGAGTCGGGTTATGAGACTAGGGTGTTTGTTTGTGGTCAGATTTGTCGAGTCAAGGTTTTTTGTCTTGTGTGTTGAGTGAAAGTGACAAAGGGAAGAGGGTCTGTGTGTCGAGAATGTTTCGAGATGTTTGGATTGATGTAGAGTCCGAGTGTGAGAGTTCGAGTCTGGTGAGTTGTGTGTGCGTCGAGGGTTTTGAGGGAGTCGAAAGTATTGTGGGTTTTGAGTCGAGGGTGAAGAGTCAGGTATAGAAATTGAGAGTGAGTCTGATGAGTTCGAGTGGTGTTGAGTGAGTCGAGGGTCGTTTGATGTGTTTTGGTTTTGAGTCAAGAGTGTGAATCGAGAGAGAGTCTGAGTCTTTCGAGAACTGTTAGAAGAGTCCGAGAGTTGTCGAGTCGAGGGTGAGGGTCTGTGAGTGTTTTGGGTATGAGGGTAAAGGTGAG
Source organism: Glebionis coronaria (assembly GCA_025667525.1). NCBI lineage: Eukaryota > Viridiplantae > Streptophyta > Magnoliopsida > Asterales > Asteraceae > Glebionis > Glebionis coronaria. Next base: position 97,105 of record JANFOE010001107.1, on the reverse strand, counting down.
GGTTTGGTGAAACGAGGGTCTTGAGGGAGTGTGAGGTCTGGTTCGAATGAGGGCGAAAGATGTGTCGAGTGTGAGGGAGTCTGTTTTTAGTCGAGTGGAGGGTGTTGAGTCTTTTTGTTTGATTTGAGTTTGAGATGTTTTGTCTGTGTCGAGGGAATGAGTCTTATTAAAAGACGATGATTTGCCCAAATTTGTCCGTTATGTTTGAAAGAGCTTCATTCGGAAGAGTTTTTCAAAGATTGATACGGAAGTTTTTTTTTCAAGACAATTGATTCGGAAGTTTTTGATTCGGATGTTGTTGATCCGGAACTTCTTGATCCGGAACTTCTGGCTTGATCCGGAAGTTCTTGGTTCGGAAGTTCTTGATCCGGAACTTCTTGATCCGGAACTTTTGGCTTGATCCGGAAGTTCTTGGTTCGGAAGTTCTTGATCCGGAACTTCTTGATCCGGAACTTTTGGCTTGATCCGGAAGTTCTTGGTTCGGAAGTTTTCTGTTGATATGGAACTTTTAAAGGTTTGATTCGGAACTTAACAGTTTGATTCGGAACTTTTCAAAAACTTCATGACAGACTGACTGAAGACCCAAAGACCTTGATTAACGACAAGACTGAACAACTGGACAACTGGACAAAAAAACTTTGATTTTGGACAGCAGGACTGAAGGACTGAGACCCAATAGACTTGAAACCCAGATATAATAAGGAAAATTATATAAAAAAACTGATATATAAAAAAAAAATTGATTATAGAAACTTAAAAAAAACTAATAAAAACAAAAATTAAAGTAGTAAAATGGATTAAAAAATAAAAAAAAACAAAATTAAAAGTTGAATTTAAGATATTCAAACAAAAAAAGCAAACGAAATAGAAAGGATTTAATAAAAAATACAAAATTTGTTAATAAAAAACACAATAAAAAAAATACAAACTTTGTGATAAAAAAAACAATAAAAAATACAAACTTTTTATAAAAACACAAAATTAAAAAGAGAAAAACAAAAACTTTTATAAAAAAACACCAACTTTTATATAAACACAAACTTTTTAATGTTTTATATAAGAAAAATTTGATTTTTATATAAAAATTTGTGATTTTTTATCTAAAAAGTAAATAAATTTGAAGATTTGATATGATTTAACACATAAAAACACAAACTTTTTATAAAAAATACAAACTTTTTAAAATTTAAGCATGATTAAATCAAAACCCACCAAAATCAAAAAGAAATAAAACAAGAATAAACCAAACTAACCATGGCTCTGATACCAATTGAAGGTCTACGTAATTAATGGCCTATTCTGTGTTATGGATTTGGTGGATTAGGTAGGTTGATTGATTGATTATTAAGGAAGAAATGAAGGAATTATATGAGGGATTAGAGAGAGAAAGGAGAGAAGGGAGAGAGTTGTAGAGAGAGAAAGTAAGATGAATAAATGATTAATGTGAAAATGGAATCAACAACCCCCTCCTAACATGCTAGGAGGGGTTATATATAGCCCACCCTACATGTGGGCTATATGGACTATACAATAAGTAAATAGATCACGAGCCCGTTACTTAATTATAGTTGGAGCGACCGATCCTTCATAAATACGTAAAACGTATTTCCAACAATCTCCCCCTAAGGGAGGTCGCTCCAAGTTACAAAGTTCTAAATAGTCTATAACTCGTGATCTATGCTAACTAAGATGTGACCGAGACTTTATAGGGAAAACGTATTTCCAACATCCCCTAAAAACGGATCAAAGGTTTCACTGTTTATCTTTTTACACGCCCAGGTTTCACCCCAACTTATACTTGGGTAAAAACCAATTAATCCCTCCCACGTGTAATTCACACCCACCAAAACCCATCCCACTCCTAAAAACCCCAATCCCACCACTGTGGACCCTACCCCCAATTCCCCTCTCCACCAATCAGCATTCACCTTAAGCCCCAAGACTTGTGACGTGTCCCAAATCAAAGGCCATGATGTATAGCTTACTCACAACGCAAAAATGAACGAAGGAGATCAAAAAGGACACCTCATCACTCAAAAACGCGTCAAGGGCAATTTGGAGATTTTCTACTGATTAGGGTTTATGTTTTTAGCCTTCTAGTATCTTCCTAGAGTAGTATATAAGGAGCTTACAGATTGTGTAAAGCCCTTGTTCCAGTTTTCCTTCTAAAATTTTGTAATCCCTTTTAATTGAAATAAAAAGTTTGGTTTTTGTTTAAAGAGCAAATTAATTCCTTTTTTATTTGTTAAAGTTGGTATTTATTTGAGAAGGAATTCTGAGTTCCACTTTTGATATTTGGTTGAGTAACTTTGTTTTTCAAAGTTATTCAAAAGTTTCTGAAAATCAAAGAATTTTTGGAAGAAATCTGTTTCTAGGTTTTGATGTTAAGAGGTGATTTAATTGGTGATTTAGTGTTACAAAAACGTATTTGATAAGGTTTGAAAAGTTTTGAAAAAGGTTTTAAGAAGGTTGAGTGAAATCAGTAATATATCATATTGCTTGTTTTTGTTTTTGTTTTCTTTGATTTGTTAAGCAGGTTTGAAGGATTGGTGTTGAAGGTTCTGCACCAACCCGTGTTGGTAAGGAGGTGGATTCAACATCCACTAGGGCCCTTGGATGTAAGGGTCCTAAGGTAAACCTCTTTTGCTTTTAGAAAATTTCAGAAAGTTGTGTATTGGGTGGTTTGATGTGATTTGGTGATAATATTGTGTTTAATCTGTTGGATTGGTGTTTACTTGTGTGCTTATACATGTTTAATGCTATTAGATACAGTTTAAATAAGTTTTAATAGGGTTTGAAGTGTTAAAAGTTGATTTTCAAAATATTAAAGGGTGTTTGGCTATAGGATTTAGCAGGGCAACATTCTTGATTTGTGAGTTAGAAACGTGTTTAAGTTGTTGAAGAGAGTTGAGTTAGGTTTCAAGTTAGTAGGGAAGTAAGATTAGACAGATTTGGAAGCTAGTTTGTGCATTAAAAAGTGAAATCATGTCTTAAAATCTGCAAAAGTGTTATTCTGCCTGTTTTTCTCCATTTTGATGCATGATTATATGAAATCTGTTAGTAGTTAGGAAGATTGAGAGTTTGCATTTGTTTTAATATCATGTTGTGAGGCTGTGTGCTTAATTTGGTGACTTGAATATCACTAGAGTGCAAGTTATAAGCCCTTAAGTCCACCAGACCTAGACAATAATCTCAGAAACATTGCATAGGCTTTTGTGTGGATTGATTTGATCATTTGCTTGCTAGGTGCTTATTCTTGTTTGTCATTGACTCCTTGAGCTTCAATTAGCTCAAGGGTGCCCCTGTCCAACAAATCCAACACCAAAATAGCACTTGCCAAGCCCTCTTGGCTCAAAAAGTGCACAAGTGTGCACACTCACACTTGTTCATCAGTTTTCAAAGTAAACTGGACATTTTGATCTTCAAACCTAGCTTAATCTTGTGTTTAAAAGGAAATTGGAGTTGGATTGTAAGCTATTTTAGGTCATAGATTGGTTTGGAAAGTTTAAAAAAAAATAAAAAAATAAAAAGAAGCAAAAAGGGGGTTACTAAGACTCGAACCCTGGTCACCACACTCACACACATGACACTTAACCAATGCGCCCTGGGGACTTTGACTGAGAGTTTTGTTTTCAAGTGTTATTTAACACACTTCTCTTTTGATAGCTTATTTAAAAGCCGTAGCATTTTCACCACTTTTCAGCTTATTTAATAAGCAATTTTAGCTTCTTTTTATTTTCCTAGAATCTTATTAGGTTTGTTGATTTTTCTAGCCTATTTTTATATTTTTCCATTTATTAGTTTATTTTCTAGGATTTATTTAATATACGTTTTTTATTAAATCAATAAAAAATACCAAAAAGATTTTAAATTTTTAGGAAAAATCATTTTTAGGTTTTATTTAATATTTTTGAGGTTTACATTAAGTTTTGGTTTTAAAAACTTTAATTTTTAATTTTATATTATTTTAAGGTTTTTTATAAACTTTAAACATTTTTATAAAATTATTAAAAAAGGTTTAGGAGCTTAAATTTGTGTTTTTCTCTGAGTTATATTATTTAGGATTTTTATAAATTTTTTAGAATTAATTTTAGTAACTTTTTATTTTTAGCAATATTTTAATATTATTTTAATATTAAAATTTCAAAATTTTATTTTTCTTTCTTTTTCATTTTTTTTAGGTTCTTTATCATTAATTAGGACTATTTCCATTTTTAGAATAATTTTCTAGCTTTTAGATTTATTTTTATAATTATTTTAAGTTTAATTAGTTTTTAATCATTTTTAATCATTTTTAGAATTTTAAAAATAGTTTTAATAGGTTTTAATTTTTAGAAAATTACTTTTTAGTCTTCTAATAATATAAGTTAAGTAATTATTCAATAAAATCATATTTTAGACATTTGAATTAGTTATATTTAATTTTAGGGCTTTAATTAGCATTTAAAATTAAATATTTAACTAATAAAAGTTTTTAAAATATCTTTGTTGGATTTTTGTCTTTATTTATATTATTTTAGACTCGTTTTTAGTCTTTTTAATTATTGATTTTGTTTTTGGTCTTAGTATAATAATTTTTAATTTGGGTAGTTTTTTTACGGCTTTACGTCTTTTTCGTCGTAGTTTAATTTTAACGTAACCGTCTTTCATCTTCTCATCCCCATTCTTCTCAATATTAATCTCAAATAAATACAAATTAGAACACACACATATACCTCCTTGGGAAACGAACTCTCTTTCTTTTTCTCTTTTAAGTGATTAAGGGTCATTAGTGCACGGTTTTCCTAAACCGTCGTACTTAATTCTTTCCGCTATTTACGCTCTTTTCCTAAAGAGTAGTAAAACACTACAATCATGGGTCACGGCTTAAAAAGGGTTGTGTGTTAAGATGATGTAAAATCTTGATAACCATGATGAACATAACCTTATGAACTAGTTAAACTAGAAAAACTATGAAAAGCATAAGCATGCATATATTAGACGTGGGGTTTTAAACCCTAATGGTTCAATATATGTTAATCTTGTAATATTTAGATAAACCTAGAAATACGAGATCTACAACTAGTTGCCTTAGATCTATAAGCTCACTATTTTTGCCTTATAGGATTTAGTTTTAAGCCACTATAATAAGCTTGCCTAAAATAAACTTCTTTTTATTAAATAAGGTTTTATAAAACTTATAGTGTGAAAAATATGATTTCACAAACCTTTGGATTTAAAAATGAGATCTATAAATGTTATGGATTTAAAATGATAGATCTATGAAGTTTGGGGTTAAAATAGTAGATCTATAAGTTTTCGGACTAAAAGTAGTAAAAATAATACTTTCGGGTTAATTTAGTAATTTTATTAAGTTAAGGGATCTAAATGAACAAGTATAAAAACTCACGCCCCAAAAATATAAACATAAGGGTGGATTTTGTAAAATGCCGTGAGTTGAGGGTAGTGTTTTGACACTATCCGAAACTCCAAAATTAACAACAAGGACTTAAATGTAATTATTACAAAGTTAGGGTAATTTGTTTAACATAAATAGGAACCTAGGCACCCCTTTTTGCCTTTGCTGAAACATAGTAGTAACCCTAGGGACCCATTTTGCCAACTTGGAAAGTTTAATAAACCCTAGACAAACCCTAGGGGCTGTTTTGGACACAAGCCGAAAGCTATAGAAACCCTAGGGACTATTTATGGCAAGAACCAAAAGTGTTACATGATTAAAAATATGGAGGACTTGTTTTGCCATATGCCGAAAGATTAATAAGCCCTAGCTCTTTCATTAATTAGTTAATTAAAACTATAAAATAAACCCTAAACCAAAAGGACAAAAACCGTCATTTCCTTAAACTCATAACCTAGGGGTTTATTCGGCTAAACTTATAAACTTGAGGACATTGGTGCAATTTAACTAAAGTTTTATACATTAAATAAACTTTAAGGTTTTTAATGTGAATCGTGGAAACTTGAAGGACTCACTGTGTATAAATAAATACATACGGACCGGATAATAAACGACAAGATATTTAAAACAAGTATAAGCATTCACTTTAATTATCTGGACGCATCGATGCATTGTATATGCATATACTGAGATCATTTAAATTACTTAGGTAATTAACTGTATCGTGAGCATACTATCTGGACTATCTGTGATTTTATCCGGACACTGCTATTCAGGTGAGTTCATAGCCTCGCCTTTCACAACTATTTATGTTCTTACTAACCCGCGAGGGGGAGACATGCTATAACTTGTTTTGACTATATGATTTTTATATTGTGAGATCGTGGCCCCACACTTATACTTAATAAACTGTTGATCGAGGAAACGCAAACTGTATTGTTACCCTTAATTACATATGCCTATTGTAGATGAACCCGCATGACCCGTGCATCTGAAACTGTTAGAATTTTTGAATTGCCTGAGTGTTATAAATAGATCTATTTGGGATTGACCGTCCCCATCTGGGTGAGTCATGCTCACTGTGCCTAGGCCAGGACAACAGATGTTTCACATGTCAGCACTTATTATTTTTATGGGTGCCTTTTAATAAGGCGAAGGGTCCTCAGTTGTCGAGGACTTAACTATCAAGTCTCAGTTTCGGGCAATATGGGAATGCAATTACCTTATAGTATTTGGCTTTGTGCGATACTATGTTTGTGATGTTTGCGGTTCTAAACTTGACCTTTTATTATTTGGTACATTAATACATGGAACATACTGATATATCTGAACTTGATTTTTATCAAACCTTATGAAATACTATATGGGTTATTTGAGATCCTACACTTGATTTTTATATCAAACTTTGTGCAACAGTATGTAGGACAATTTACAGTCCTGAACTATGATTTTACAAAACTCTATGAATTCACCAACTTTTTGTTGACTGTTTTAAGCATGTTTTTCTCAGGAAATTAAGCTGGATTATTTGAGCATGGATAATAAGTGTGAAAACACTTATCCTTTTACCACTTATTTCCAATAATAACAAGACCAAAACGTGTATTTTATGTCGTAAAAGTCCGAATTATGCGTGGTTTGTGTTTTTATTGTGTTTTAGGACCAAAAGATTAAAAAGGAAGAAAACACGGGCTTTCACGGGCTTTTATCGAAGAAAAACGGGAAAAGACGAAGTCAAAAGATCAAGAGTGCAAAAAGAACGGAAGTCCAAGGCCTATTCTGAAGATTTATCGAAGAAAAAGTCTAAAGACGGAAGTTTAATGAAGTCGAAGAACTCAAGTCTAAATTAAAGAAGAAAATTATCAAGACAAGTTCAAATCCCGAGACGACGTCGAGAAAAGACAAAGAATTAAATCGAGTCGAGAAGACGTGAAGAAAGAAAGAAAGAAGAGGCAACACATGCACTCCTTCCCATTTTTTCCCTATAAATACCCTCCTAATACACATTAGGAGGGTGGTTAATTTTTAGAGTTTAGTTTTCATTTTTCACTTTTCTTTCTAGTTTTAGAGAGAGAAAGTTCTCCACTTTCTCTCACTAAGTTTTCATCTTTCTTTCTTTTAATCTTTCAAGATTAAGCCTTTTGTATTTGGATTTCATTAATCAAGTTCAAGTTAAGCTTTTAATTTTTCATCTCTTTCTACCTTTCTTGATTTTAGTTAACTTTTGGTGCGAAATACATTAAATCTGTGTTGATCTTGATGTTTTTGTGCTTAAAAAGTTAATCTTTTTGTTCCTACATAAGCTTTCATTCGATTAAGCTTTAAGATTCTTGTGCTTATTTGCTTATTTGCTTATTCGCTTCTTTTAGCTTATTTACTTTTAAAAGTTTTAATAAAAAGCTCATCTTTTTATTGTTTGATTTATAAGATTGCTTATTTTAAGTTGAAAAATTCGTTGTTTGTGCTTATTTAGTCCGTTTTACTTTAGATTCGTTCAAGTTTTAGTTTGAGCTTATTCCTATAGCTTATAGCTTGTTCATTTCGAATCAAAAGGTAATCGGAAAGGGTAAACCCCTTTCCGATCTAGCATTCCGATCACCACCCCTTTATTCCGATCGTCTGATCGGAAAAGGGTTTTGTAACATTCCGATTGTGTTGATTTTGTGACATTCCGATTGGACTAATTTGCTTGTTATTCCGATTGCATTCTCCTTGCAATATTCCGATTAGCCTTGTTTGTTAGTTATTCCGATTAGAGTGATTTCAAGTATTCCGATGTTGCCATATTCCGATTGATACATTCCGACTAGGGTATATTCCGATCAGCCACACATTCCGATTGCAGCAGTATTCTGACGAGGGTGTTTTCTGATCAGTCTTTCCGATCTTGCATTCCGATCAAGTTCTGACTTGGTTTTCCGATTGTTTAAATTTCTTGTTTTTACAAAGTTTTCAAGTGTTAGTTTCATTTAGTTTTTAAGTATTTTTCTAATCTTTTCTTTAAGTTTTCAAGCATTTACTCTTCACTCGTTACTTTAGTTTAATCTTTAAACTTCTACTTTACTCAACGACATTTACATTTATTTGCTATTAGTTTAAAATAGATAATCAACCAAACCATTTTTATTTCCACCAAGAACAATTGAGTTGCACTTTGAACCAATAGTCAATTCGAAAAGATTTGGAACTACGAATTTTGATACATGGTGTAAAAAACCTTGTATTAAATGGCGCCGCTGCCGGCTCTTTTCGTTAAGATTAAAGGTTTTTAGTGAGAGACGCATTGGATTTTGGGATCCGTTCATTTTCGAACGTTATTTTCCTCTCTTTAAAAATTTCAAAAAAATCCTAAAAAATATAAAATTTTTAAAAATACAAAAAAAAAAATTGAAAAACCATAAATACAAAAAATATTTCCTTTCTATTTTTCTAATCCTTTTGTAGGTGTGCATGCGTACTCGTGCTCGTAAGAAGAGAGTAGCTCAAGCCGAAGTCATTACTCAACCAAGTGTCACCATGGACAATCAACCAATGATCGAGCTTTTGCAATCGCACGTAGAAGGCAACACCGATGCAATTGTCATCCCTGAGATTGGAGCCAACAACTTTGAACTCAAATCTGGCTTTATACAAATGGTCTCTGCTCAACCCTTCTTGGGCCGCTCACTTGATGATCCTCATGACCACATTAAAAGGTTTCTTCAGCTTACTAATACGGTTAAGTACAATGGGGTATCACAAGAAGTGATTCGCTTGCAACTTTTTCCTTTCTCTTTAGAGGGACAAGCCCGTAATTGGCTTGATAAGGAACCGCCACAAAGTATTCTTACGTGGACGGATTTAGAGACCAAGTTTATCAACTACTTTTTCCCACCCTCTCGTACTACCGCTTTGCGGAATGAAATAATTACCTTTGAACAAAAGTACGGTGAGTCTTTTAGTGAATCTTGGGACCGTTTTAAGGAACTTTTAAGAAAGTGTCCACAACATGGTTTAACAAAAGTACATCAAATCAATTCTTTTTACAATGGTTTAAGCATGAATGACCAAGATTCACTAAACAGTGCCTCGGGGGGTAATATTTTGGTTAAGTCTTCTAATGCTGCTTGGGATATTATTGAGAAAAAATCTAGAGTACAAACCAAGAGTGTTAGAACTAATCTAGCAAGGGCTAGTACTAGTGATGCCGACAAAAGAATTGATAAGCTTACTTCGCTTGTGGAATCGCTTGCTTTACAAACTGCCAACAATGCCAAACAATTCAATGCCCAAGCTAATGTTTTGAACCAATCATGTGATATATGCGGGGGATCTCACTCATACACCGATTGTCCTTCGACTCACGACAATCCGGAAAATGTGTATGCCGCGAACGGTACCTATGCTACGGGAGGCTATCAAGCACGTCCTCAAGGTGACCGTAACTTGCTCAGCTATCGCTCAAACAACTATCTTTCACCACCTGGTTTTCCCCCACAAACCCAAACAACCTCAATCGCAACAATCAAACTCAACCTCGTGCTCCAAATCAATATCCAAACCAAAGAAATCCATATCCACCTCAAAGAAACAACCAAGTTTACCAACAACCTGCTTATCAACCACCCGCCTACCATGCTCCTCCTCTCAACCAACCAACAGCCTTACACCAAGATGTTGAAACCTACATGAGGACTAACGATGTGATCGTGCAAAATCTTCAGCGGGAAATGGCCAACATGAAAGCAGATATGGTTAAGCAAGGGAATGATCTTCGAGCTGATATGCGAAACACTTTGGCAAGTCAAACGAATGACTTGAGGAATATGATGGCTAGTTTCTTCCCTAGTAATCAAGCCTCTGGATCGGGTTCTCTTCCGAGTAACACCGTTGCTAATCCAAGAGGGAAGATGAAAGCAATCACCACTCGCAGTGGAAAAGGTTTAAAGGAACCCGAGCTTCCTACACCTACACCGGTGATTGTGAAAAAGTAAAACGAGTCTCCTTCTCCGAATCCTCCATCTTCTACTCCTCCAACTTCTACTTCCCCAATTCCACCACCTTCTACTTCTACCCCTCCACCACCCAAGGATGTGAGTGAGAATTCTATCCCAAAACCTTCATCTCAACCCAATATACCTTATCCTTCGAGGTTGAGGAAAGAGAAATTAAAGAACAAGGATGATATTCAGGTTTCAAACATTCTTAAAATGTTCAAACAACTGAATTTTAATATCTCCTTTGCTGAAGCTATCGCTCACATGCCCAAATACGCTAAAATGTTTAAAGATCTTCTCAGTGATAAGGAGAAACTTCTCGATATTGCTCAGACCCAACTTAATAAGAATTGCACCGCAGTGCTCTTAAGGAAATTGCCAACCAAGCTTGGTGATCCGGGTCATTTCTTGATTCCTTGCAACTTCCCGGGAGTAGAGAATTGCATGGCCCTAGCCGATCTAGGTGCCAGTATTAACTTAATGCCATTAAGTGTTTGGAAGCAATTATCTCTCCCCGAGCTAGTCCCCACACGAATGACTTTGGAATTAGCTAACCGTACGGTTGCTTATCCAGTGGGGATAGCCGAAGACGTCTTTGTTGGCGTTGACAAATTCACCTTCCCGGCGGATTTTGTTGTCGTTGACTACGAGATGGACCCCTGTGTTCCATTAATCGTTGGACGTCCATTCCTGAGGACCAGTCGCACTCTCATCGATGTAGCCGCAGGCGAATTAATCATGAGAGTTGGTGACGATAAAATCGTCTTCAACATGGGTAAACTTTCTAAGCAGCCTTCGGAAAACGAGAGTGTTAATTTCATTGATGTTCTTGATGAGGCTTGTGAAGAACATTTCAAAGACGCTTGTAAAAGTGGTTCTTCTTCTCTACCCAATGTTGAGACCGTTGCCTCAATTGCTCCGTCATTGACTCCTTTTGGAGACAGTGACTTAGATGATTTTGAAGCTAGCTTGGGTCCTCTTGATCTTAAGTATGATGGTTCTCCCACCGATTGGGATGAAGACATTCGTACCATTGAGAAACTTCTCAATGAGGACCAAACTTCTCCACCATCTCCTAAGGATATCTCTACCGATGATCCGAAGTTAACTACGCCGTCCATCGAAAATCCTCTGGATTTAGAGCTTGAGGATCTTCTTTCTCATCTCGAGTACGTTTTCCTTGAAGACAACAAGACGTTACCGGTCATCATCGCTAAGGACTTGGAAGAAGAAGAAAAATCCCGACTTATCGCCGTGCTGAAGAATCACAAGAAAGCGATTGCTTGGAAGATCTCTGATATTCGTGGAATTGATCCTCACTTCTACACACACAAAATTCTCATGGAGGACGACTTCAAACCCACTATTCAAAGCCAACGAAGGGTGAATCCTAAGATCCATGACGTAATCAAAAAAGAGGTTATCAAACTTCTTGATGCGGGCATGATCTATCCTATCTCGGATTCACCGTGGGTTAGTCCCGTCCATTGTGTGCCTAAGAAAGGCGGAATCACCGTTGTTCCCAATGAAAACAACGAGTTGATTCCTACTCGTCTCGTTACAGGGTGGAGAGTTTGTATAGACTACCGCAAACTCAATGATGCTACGAGAAAGGATCATTTTCCCCTTCCTTTCATGGACCAAATGCTTGAACGTCTAGCGGGTAATGACTATTACTGCTTTTTAGACGGTTTCTCCGGGTATTTTCAAATTCCCATCGATCCCAAAGACCAAGAGAAAACCACATTCACTTGTCCCTACGGAACATTTGCTTACAAACGCATGCCTTTCGGTTTATGCAATGCTCCTGGGACATTCCAAAGGTGTATGATGGCTATCTTCCATGACATGGTTGAAGAAACTATGGAAGTCTTCATGGATGATTTCTCAGTTTATGGTGATTCTTTCTCTGCTTGCCTTGCCAATTTAGAATGTATGCTTAAGCGGTGTGAAGACACCCGCCTTGTTCTAAATTGATAAAAATGCCATTTCATGGTAAAAGAGGGCATCGTGTTAGGACACAAAATCTCCAAAGTTGGTCTTGAAGTGGACCGTGCTAAAGTCGATATTATTGCAAAATTGCCTCCACCTTCAACCGTGAAGGGTGTGAGAAGTTTCCTCGGTCATGCGGGCTTCTATCGCCGATTCATCCAAGATTTTTCCAAAATCGCTCGCCCGATGACCCACCTCTTGGAAAAAGATACTCCTTTCATCTTTTCCAAAGAGTGTCTTGAATCCTTCAATCTTCTTTAGGATAAGCTAACTAAGGCACCGGTCTTTGTTACCCCTAATTGGGAGCTACCTTTTGAGTTAATGTGTGATGCTGTCGACTTTGCTATTGGAGCGGTTTTGGGCCAAAGAGTGAACAAACACTTCCAACCAATCCATTACGCTAGCAAGACAATGACGGGGGCTCAATTGCATTATACCACTACCGAAAAAGAGCTTTTAGTTGTAGTGTATGCTTTCGAAAAATTCCGCCCCTATCTTGTCCTTTCTACCACCATCGTGTATACCGATCACTCCGCGTTGAAGTACTTAATGACTAAGCAAGATTCTAAGCTAAGACTTCTTCGTTGGGTTGTGCTCCTTCAAGAATTCAATATTGAAATTCGTGACAAGAAGGGAGCTGAAAACCTAGCCGCGGATTATCTCAGTAGACTTGAGGATCCTTATCAAGGGGATCATCCGAACAAAGAGATCAATGACTCTTTTCCCCTTGAGGCCTTAATGTCTATCAACTCCAATCTCGATGACACCCCGTGGTTTGCGGATATTGCAAACTACTTAGCGGGTGGGATTCTCAAGGAAGGGCTCACGTCCCAACAAAAGAAAAAGTTCTTTAAAGATATTGAACATTATTTCTGGGACGACCCTTACCTTTTCAAACAATGTGCTGATCTGATTATTCGTCGATGTGTTGATGGGCCGGCAGCGGTACAAATCCTTGATGCTTGCCATAAAGGACCCACCGGTGGTCACTTTGGTCCCAATTACACCGCGAAGAAAGTATTCGACTTTGGATTCTATTGGCCCACCATTTATCGTGACGCTCACGATATGGTTAAACATTGTGATGCTTGCCAAAGACAAGGCAAGATCACACATAAAGACGAGATGCCTCAAAATTTCATACAAGAATGTGAAATCTTCGATGTATGGGGCATCGACTTTATGGGGCCATTTCCATCATCCAAAGGGAACAAGTACATCCTCGTAGCCGTTGACTACGTTTCTAAATGGGTTGAAGCCAAGGCTCTCCCTACGAACGATGCGAGGGTGGTTGTGAACTTTTTGAAGTAGCTCTTTTCTCGATTCGGCATTCCTCGTGCTATCATCAGTGACCGCGGGACTCATTTTTGCAATGATCAATTTGCAAGAGTCATGGCTAAGTACGTTGTTAATCATCGTCTTTCCACCGATTATCATCCTCAAACCAACAGTCAAGCCGAGATATCCAACCGTGGATTGAAGCGAATTCTGGAGCGTACTGTGGGAGAGCATCGCGCCGCGTGGGCCGATAAACTTGATGATGCTATGTGGGCTTTCCGTACCGCCTATAAGACGCCGATTGGTTGTACACCTTATCGTCTTGTGTACGGGAAAGCATTCCACCTCCCCATCGAGCTGGAACATAAGGCGTACTGGGCCTTGAAGTGGGCTAACTTCGACATCAACAAAGCCGGTGATCTTCACAAGATTCAACTCAACGAGCTCAACGAACTGAGGAATGAAGCTTACGAGAACTCACTGATCTACAAGGAGAAGACCAAGATCATTCATGACGCAAGGATTAAGAACCGAGAGTTCCACGTTGGTGATCAATCTTACTTTTTAACTCTCGGTTGAAGATCTTCTCAGGCAAGTTGAAGAGCCGCTGGTCTGGTCCATTCACCATCGCCAACGTCTTTCCATATGGGACCATTGAGCTTTCTCAGCCAAATGGGCCCAATTTCAAGGTGAATGGCCAGCGTTTGAAGCTGTACTTTGGTGAGGACATCTCTCATGAGATGATTCCATCCCTCACCATGTTTCCCATGAACTAAATTTGGGTCGAGTCAGGCTCGTGACTCGGTGAACAAAAACAAGTGCTTCTCGGGAGGCAACCGGTGATCTATCCTTTACTGCTTTCATAATAAGTGTAGGGGGCGCCCCGTATGTGTTTGTTGTCTTGTTTCTTATCTTGTGCAGGGATTCAAGCTTCAAAAAGCACCTTGATGACTTTTGACGAACCGTGATCCCGTGTTCCCATCTTCCCGGTTCTATCCTAAAACTCTTGTGATTCAATATTTCATATTTTATATGTTCACATTGAAATCACTTTAGTTGTCCTTTCCTTAGCAAGATTTAAACAAAGTGCACAATGTCCTAAGTGTAGGGGAGTTTATTCCCACATGCTTAAACATTGAGGATAATGTTTATATCAAGTGTAGGGGGACTTCTATCGAAGTAAGTGGTCTTTTCCATGAATTTTCCCTCATTTTAACCGGAAAATTTGATTTTTTCGACATTTTTCAAAATTTTTAATCTATTTTGGCCTAGTTGTATAGTTGTATTTTCATTTGTTATGGTTATTTTCTTTCCTTGCTTAAATAAAGTGGTTTTTAAATTTTTCTTAGTCGTGAATATTTTGACTCAACCCGAGTTTACTTATCTAAGTTTACTCTAGCTAGTATCCTTAACGTGTTTAAGTCAAGTTTTGCTAGGCTTTTATATCGGGAGCTTTAAAACGCGAAAGTCTTAACTCTCACGGGTTAAGAACAAAAACTTTTCGCAAGTTCCTATAATTGATCCTAGAGAGTTGTTTATCAAGGGAACTTTAAAATGCGATTTCTAAAACTTGAAAAAGTCTAAGAATTTGCAAGATCCTATAGATGACTCGAAAACCCAAAACTTTGATTTAATAGGCTAAGCATCCACGAGTCTCATTTCTTGAGATTTTAAACTGTGGAGGACGAGAGATGATAGAGTCAATTATAAGTTTGGGATTCTTTCGTGAATTTATGTGAGTTAATTATGAGCCTATTCTCCTATCGCTTGTTAATAAATTTATCTGCAATAAATAAGGTTGTACGATTTGAAAAGTTACTTAGCTTCTAGCCCAAGATCGTTTAAAAGTTGCTCGGTATTAATTAGAGTTCATAGCCAAGGCATAACTTATTGAAGCGGGATGTGAAGATTGGCGAGTCCGAAAAGGCCCTAACAAGGCATAAGGGCTACATTTTGTTGCTAAAGATCCAAAAGTGATGTGAAGAATCATTTATCGAAAATCAATATGAAGGATCGAGACACACGACGAAAAGCAAATACTCCCCTAAAGATCATGGAGAAGTCTATCCAAAAAGGCCCTAACAAGGTATGAGGATAAATAGATCCAAGTCCTAAAAGGAGGCGGATCGTTGTGTATCAAAGTCCAAAATAAAGATTGGAGAAAAATGAAGAAGTCGTGGTCCAAAGATGAAGAATCTCTCAAAACTTCAAAAGAAGAAATTCCTATTATGAAGAGAAGACCATAATTTCAAGAACGTCTCTCAAATATTTGAAGTATGAAGTCGCTGCCAAATATCGGTTCGAGAAAGGTCTCAAATCGTGAAGCGAGTTATGCCAAGATATGAACTTTATGAGGTCCCGAGAAGCAGTTTTAAAAGATTTTATCCTTTAGCTAACTATTGATCAAATCGTTCACTTTATTTTCGGACTAAATAACTATCGAAATAAGTCAAACAATGCATCCTCGTGATCATTCAAGACAAAAATAAAATATAAGAAATACACTTAGGAATAAGGGAGTCTAAGTAAATAATTGGCCCACATGAATTCGTGTTAGTCTGCTAACTTATAATAACAATGATCTCGTTTTTAAGCTTGGTATGGGGAACGTGAAACTTGAGGATGAGAAACGTTCATGGCAGCCAAAACCCAATGTAAGTCTTTAATTTCTTTACTTGTTTTTATCTTTTTATGTTTAGTATTTAATAAAGGCCAAGGTGGGTTATTTATGATGGAAAATGTAATCCGTGCTTTAAAATTAATGCATTGCATGAGGGCATTGCAATGGTCAAGTGTAGGGGATTTAATAAGTGTGAAAACACTTATCCTTTTACCACTTATTTCCAATAATAACAAGACCAAAACGTGTATTTTATGTCGTAAAAGTCGGAATTATGTGTGGTTTGTGTTTTTATTGTGTTTTAGGACCAAAAGATTAAAAAGGAAGAAAACACGGGCTTTCACGGGCTTTTATCGAAGAAAAACGGGAAAAGACGAAGTCAAAAGATCAAGAGTGAAAAAAGAACGGAAGTCCAAGGCCTATTCTGAAGATTTATCGAAGAAAAAGGTCTAAAGACGGAAGTTTAATGAAGTCGAAGAACTCAAGTCTAAATTAAAGAAGAAAATTATCAAGACAAGTTCAAATCCCGAGACGACATCGAGAAAAGACAAAGAATTAAATCGAGTCGAGAAGACGTGAAGAAAGAAAGAAAGAAGAGGCAACACATGCACTCCTTCCCATTTTTTCCCTATAAATACCCTCCTAATACACATTAGGAGGGTGGTTAGTTTTTAGAGTTTAGTTTTCATTTTTCACTTTTCTTTCTAGTTTTAGAGAGAGAATGTTCTCCACTTTCTTTCACTAAGTTTTCATCTTTCTTTCTTTTAATCTTTCAAGATTAAGCCTTTTGTATTTGGATTTCATTAATCAAGTTCAAGTTAAGCTTTTAATTTTTCATCTCTTTCTACCTTTCTTGATTTTAGTTAACTTTTGGTGCGAAATACATTAAATCCGTGTTGATCTTGATGTTTTTGTGCTTAAAAAGTTAATCTTTTTGTTCCTACATAAGCTTTCATTCGATTAAGCTTTAAGATTCTTGTGCATATTTGCTTATTCGCTTCTTTTAGCTTATTTACTTTTAAAAGTTTTAATAAAAAGTTCATCTTTTTATTTTTTGATTTATAAGATTGCTTATTTTAAGTTGAAAAAGTTGTTGTTTGTGCTTATTTAGTCCGTTTTACTTTAGATTCGTTCAAGTTTTAGTTTGAGCTTATTCCTATAGCTTATAGCTTGCTTATTTCGAATCAAAAGGTAATCGGAAAGGGTAAACCCCTTTCCGATCTAGCATTCCGATCACCACCCCTTTATTCTGATCGTCTGATCGGAAAAGGGTTTTGTAACATTCCGATTGTGTTGATTTTGTGACATTCCGATTGGACTAATTTGCTTGTTATTCCGACTGCATTCTCCTTGCAATATTCCGATTAGCCTTGTTTGTTAGTTATTCCGATTAGAGTGATTTCAAGTATTCCGATGTTGCCATATTCCGATTGATACATTCCGACTAGGGTATATTCCGATCAGCCACACATTCCGATTGCAGCAGTATTCCGACGAGGGTGTTTTCCGATCAGTCTTTCCGATCTTGCATTCCGATCAAGTTCCGACTTGGTTTTACGATTGTTTAAATTTCTTGTTTTTACAAAGTTTTCAAGTGTTAGTTTCATTTAGTTTTTAAGTATTTTTCTAATCTTTTCTTTAAGTTTTCAAGCATTTACTCTTCACTCGTTACTTTAGTTTAATCTTTAAACTTCTACTTTACTCAACGACATTTACATTTATTTGCTATTAGTTTAAAATAGATAATCAACCAAACCATTTTTATTTTCACCAAGAACAATTGAGTCGCACTTTGAACCAATAGTCAATTCGAAAATATTTGGAACTACGAATTTTGATACGTGGTGTAAAAAACCTTGTATTAATGGACTGAGCATCATTTAGGAGCATCATAATTGGGGGATCTGTTTTCATTGGGATATTTGTAACAACTGATATTTAACATTTCAACTGATTGTACTAAAACCATATTTGTATCAATTGTATTTCAAATCATGTAATTATGATCAATGCTTTGTATGCCATTTGTTCTGTGATCCGCAACGTGACACCCAATTACTATTCCGTTGCAAACCTGATTTGGGGGTGTTACAGAATGGTATCAGAGCAATGGTTATAGAGAATCAGATCGAAAATAAAATTGTTTTTCTATTTTATTAACTAAACTATAACCGGACAAAATTTTCAAAAACTTAGATTTCAAAAACTGGGTTTTTGACGGGGACATACTTAGAGAGAATTTAGCATAGAGAGCATGCATAACTATATGATTTAAATGCAATTTATCATCCTATGCATCTATATTTATGATAGTACTAGATGCTAACCATTTACGTACTTTATGTATTACGACTATTTAATATCGTTATAAAGATATTAAAATATTAAAATACTTAACGTATTTATTGAAACTTATAAACATGTCATGTTAGTAGGGAGATTTATACTAAAGATGTTCCATCTCGATATTGCGTTTTGACCGAGTGGTTGGGTTTACGACTTAAAGTGCCCTCGCTCCTCAAACGTTTATAGAATGGCTTCTGAAGTATGATGGTCCGAACAATGCATTATAACCACAAACAACATAATACATAACAAACCCCTGGAAATATGAAAATTGAAATCTTTTGAAGATATAAATTAGATTTTATAAATCCTGGTAAATCTAAACAAATTTTTATAAATCTTGTAAAATCTAAAACAGATTTTAGAAAATCTTGGAATATCTTGTAAAATCTAAAATAGATTTTGGAAAATCTTGTAAAATCTAAAATAGATTTTAGAAAATCTTGGAAAAATCTTGGAAAATCTAAAATAGATTTTGGAAAATCTAGTATAATCTAAAATAGATTTTGGAAAATCTTGTAAAATCTAAAATAGATTTTGGAAAAATCTTGGAAAAAACCTTGGAAAATCTTAAATAGATTTTTATATATCTTAGAAAAATATAAAAGGGATTTTGAAAATCTTTTCTTGAATAATTGTATTTTGGAAGAACTTAATTAAGTTTTGGAGAAATTTAAATTAGATTTTTTTTTATCTTTATAAATCTTAATGTATCTTTGAAAATCCTTACCACGTCTTTGGTAAACTTAACTAGACTTTTATATATCGTGGAAAAATCTAAAATTTGATAATTTTTTTTAATCTTGATTCCTGTTGAACTTATAAAAACTTGTAAAAACCTAGATCTTATGTGTGGACTTTGAAAATTACTTTTAAAGTAATAAACCTAGATTTCATAATGAAAACACATGGAAAAGAAATATAGCTTGGGCTATCTGATTAATTTTAGAACTTATAATAAACTTGTGAACTTATAATAAACCCTAAATCTTAATTTTTGGTACCTCGTAAATTAAATGTAAACATAAAACAAGATTGGACTTTATCTTGAAATATTGTAAAGCTTATAATTAATATACAAACTTGTAACCAACTTGGATTTCATTTAAAACCCGGAAATAAAACATACCGTAGGTTTTTACTCTCTATTTAGAGATATAGACTTAATCTTTACAAACCAGTAATAAGCTTGTAAGGTTTCATAAACTTCACACCTAGATAAATGGTTAAGTATTATTAATTGACTAAAATATGTTTAAGCCAATTAGGCCCATTTATTGTCCTACGGACCTATGTAGTAAAACTTGTAATATTAATGGATCTAAAAATGTAGTTAGGCCCATTAAGAAATCCTCAGCTCACAAAATTATTAATGGATCTTGTAAGCTTAATAAGGGTTTGGGAAGCCCATTAGCTCTTTTGGCACATTTAATAAGCCCACTTAGTGATATTATACTTAAACAAAGTTTTTATACCAAAAATATATCTTATAAAAACTTTTGGACTAAAAATGTCAATTCATTAAACTCATGGATTAAAAGCGTGACATTGAAACTTGTCTTGATAAAACAGTAATTACAAGGACTAAAACTGTTAAGAACTAGAAAGTATACATCTAGTAAAACATGGAGGGCTTGTTTTGCCAATAACCGAAACTTAAGCAAACCCTAGACCCCTTATTTCATTTAATATATTAAAACTTGAGAGAATCCTAAACTAAATGGACTAGAACCATCATTTTCTGAAACTTGTAAACAAAGGTTATTATTTAACTAGCGAAAACTTTGGGGACATTAAATTAAATGTAATAAAGTGTTATTACTTTTATAACTGTTCATAAAAATTATGAAATTTAATGTACGTAGATTATAAAAGTAAAATACAACAATGGTAAGTAAAATACTTTTACTTAAATGATATTATTAATAACAAATTTAAATTGAAGTTATTAATACTTGTACAACGATGTATTTAACTAAAATACAGTAACATAAATGAATTGCCTAAAAACGAGTTGGTATTATAATGAAATCCAAATAAATCCTGAAAATCTTATACTAAGATTTTTAAAATCCTCCATGATTGATTGTGTATCAAACTTAAACTTATACGCTAATCATTTCATATACGCTAATTATTGCTTATAACTAATTGATAACTATAAACGGGTTAGTCTATTTTGACTACTTGGAAAACTGACTGGCCACATAATAGGAACGGATTTACAACAACCGTACATACTGTAATATTTAAAAACAGACTAGGGAGCATTATCCCGTGTACTAGGTTTTATTAGATGTTTGAACTTGCTATTATGTGTATATAGGTATATATACCTTACTAGAAGGAACTATATGATACAATGCCTATACTTATGATTGTAATATATCATTATATTGTATATATGAGTTCCTTGTTTGATACGTATTCTTATGCACGTTATCGCGCGTCAACATTTATTTTTCTCTCGCTTATAATTTTGTACGTATATCTACGGAACACGACTTATTAACGACTTATACACGTCTGCTTTTAGTATTCTCACGTGGTATTATTTGGATAAGTTTGCATCTTTAAATGATGCGGTGGAACTCAAAATCAAGGTACTTATTATCCTATATTATACATATGGGACCTGAGTCTCTTGATCCTAAGTTAATGATGATTTCCTCTCAAGATGTTATGGGACGTCTAAGAGTGAAATCTTAAGCCACCGGACCAGAAGTTTATTTATGATTTCATATTAAGATGTTATGGGACGTCTAAAGACGAAGGTTATAAGCAAACGGGTTGTAAAGTATCTTAATAATATCTATTATCTTAGATATTATATTTATTCTAAATAATAAGCCTTGCCGGAAATATTTAGGTAAGGTGGGCTATGAAATCCTTATTGAAACGAATTAGGGCGCATCTTCGTTTGAATAAAGAAATCATAGGTCGCCGAATGGAGTTATAAATTTTACCTTACATGGATGAGGACGCTTATCGATGTAAATAGAAATTTATAATCACATGAGCTTATATATATTCGACATGACTCATAATTGATGTTATTTTGTTTATCCAGTTATGGAATGTAATCCTTTTTGACTCACGATTTCCTCCAGTAATATCTTATCCTTAAGATAACTTATATTTGATGTCATTACATTCTCACCCAGAAACCTAGGAAGATTCGTGTTCATCTCTTTTAGATCAAAACATTGTGCTCTTGACTTTTGGCTTATCCTTAACCCAAATGCCACTTCCGCTGCATTCGACCGCATTTGGGGGTGTCCATTTCTGCTGCATTTTAAACCCTTTTTAGGGTGCCGACTTCCGTTTCAATTGACCCCTTTGGGGTGTCACAGAAAATTTAAGCTGTTTCATCTGCCATGAGGAAATGAAACGTCGATCATTCAAGGTGACGGTAACACAGACTTTATCGACACTGACTTATTGTCATCTCTTGTATCGAAGCCCGGAAATACTTGGTAAGAGGATGCCTTATCTTATAAGCTCACATTTCTCAAATCGACGAGGAAAACAAACCCAAGCATAAAAGACATGCCCAACTCACAATGGGCGTATATTGAAGGGTTATGTTTGTCACCCTCTAGAAAGAGATAATTGATGTCCCATACTTTAGGACAATCTTCTTCCTCTTCGGATCCAATTAGTTCGACAATACCATTGTCTAACAAGCCTTGAAATGAATGACTTCCTCCTTTTAGAAGTCGAAATTTGTGCAAATTTTGAACCACCAATAGTAGATGCATGACCCTTTCAGCGTCTCACCAGGGATGCACACTTCTTTATTCTTGGTCTCTTCTTTGATTTCCATCATTTGAAGTACTTCTTCTCTACGCAACTTATGCCCCAGCTCAGCCACAAATGAAGCAGATTCTTTGCAACTTCCTACCCAATCACTATCAACAATAATCTTAGCCATTTCACTGAGTGAATCTTTAGAGTCAAACTAATGTTTGCTCTCCACAGGATAGAAGTATATTGGGAAGCCCACTTAAATAGAAACCAAGACTTAAAACGAACTTGTCCTATTTTATCCACTTTGTAAACTTATTAGAACTCGAATATGGTTTAATGAACCTTTTACTAATTCTTTTGGGCAAAACTTGAATTTTAGAGCTATCGGGGACTTATTTTGCCATTTGTGAAACATATTACAAGCCCTAGAATATTGAGACGAAAGTTTTACAACTCTAAGGACTAAACATGGATTTCAATGAACTTAAAAGAAGCCCTAGATGATTTAACACGGATTAAAAACCCTAGGGGTTGATTTTGCCACTTTTGAAACTTATTTTGAGCCCTAAGTTATTTTCATTGGAAACTATTCATGCCCTAAGGGCCACATTTCAACAATAGAAGGACCAATGTGTAAATTATCAAAACATAAAAGACAAGTTACCTTGTGCATTATAATGTACTCACCGAAAGCATACGATCAATAACTACATTCTAAATATCACCTAGGAGTCTAAACTTGAGTTCCACAAGATTACACGTTCAAGAAAAAGTGTCCTCACTTGATCCCTGGACGAGTAACTTCATCTTAAGCTTTGAGGACAAAGCTAAAATAACGGGTAGGTGCTGTAAAACCCCAAAATTTGGGCTTTTAACACGTCATCGGCTTCCTCATTATTATCATTCATCATATAATATTTTTATAGACCACCTTTACAATATATCATCACAAGACTTATTTCGTACAAAAATCATGATTTTAGTATATAAAAATAGTGAAGTATTTTAACTTAATTTTATATACACACTTTTACCTGAATGAATAATAGATTCATGTACATATTTTGAGATAAACTGTAACTTAATTAAATTATTAAGTACTTGGATTTATTTCTATATATTTATATTTACATATATTTTATAATGGAAATAAACACCTAACACTTTAAAAACAATGTACATTATTTTAACATTGTCATTTAATTACTTTCTTCAAGTAAAATATTATAATGATATATTCATTATATACTTTCACTAAATTACCTAAAGCTTCAACAAAAATACCTATAACTCAACAAATGCATACTATACTTACAAGGAACCATACAACTTGCTATACTTTCTTACACATGCATACTATGCCATACTTACACAACACTATGGCACCATACACAATACTTTGCTAGTTTAGGCCATATGCTTAAATATCTAAACTAAATCTTGTTAATCCTAGCCAAGATATTTCATATCAAATCCTAGTAGATACACAAGATTTTGGTATAAAATCTATCCTAGATATCTCTCTCTCCCTAGCTCGTGTATATCTTCATTTCACAAACCAAATCCTACACAAGATCTAACATAATATCTAACATATCTTTTATAATCTTCCTAAGATCCTCTCAATCTTCCTAAGATATCAAATCTCCCTACAAGTTGTACCCTTGGCCGTATATTCTACACACACACAAAACACAAACTCACAAATCTCTCTCATCTCACCCATGGCTCACGGCTTTATTTAGTTCTTCACCAAAATCCTCTAAAACTCCATTACTACTTCATTTGCCAACCTTAAATCATGCCTCATGCATCATAAATAATAATCATTGGTTACTCCTATAAGTATCTTGATCTTCAAGACAACAAGAACACCCTAAAAGCCCTAGTCTAGCTCACGGCTTGATTTTGGCTACAAAGTTCACCATTGTTGAAACTTAGCTCTAATCACTACTTATTCATTTATTCATTCCTAGATCTACCTAAACAAGTAAGTAACTTAAAACCTATCTTTCAGTATACTTATTTTTCATACACATAAACATACACATGATTATTACTAGTAAAACTTGATGTTGAAACAAAAATATGAAACCCTAGATCCTATATGGGTCACGGATTAAAATGGGTTGTGTGTTAAGATGATGTAAAATCTTGATAACCATGATGAACATAACCTTATGAACTAGTTGAACTAGAAAAACTATGAAAAGCATAAGCATGCATATATTAGACGTGGGGTTTTAAACCCTAATGGTTCAATATATGTAAATCTTGTAATATTTAGATAAACCTAGAAATACTAGATCTACAACTAGTTGCCTTAGATCTATAAGCTCACTATTTTTGCCTTATAGGATTTAGTTTTAAGCCACTATAATAAGCTTGCCTATAATAAACTTCTTTTTATTAAATAAGGTTTTATAAAACTTATAGTGTGAAAAATATTATTTCACAAACCTTTGGATTAAAAAATGAGATCTATAAATGTTATGGATTTAAAATGATAGATCTATGAAGTTTGGGGTTAAAATAGTAGATCTATAAGTTTTCGGACTAAAAGTAGTAAAAATAATACTTTCGGGTTAATTTAGTAATTTTATTAAGTTAAGGGATCTAAATGAACAAGTATAAAAACTCACGTCCCAAAAATATAAACATAAGGGTGGATTTTGTAAAATGCCGTGAGTTGAGGGTAGTGTTTTGACACTATCTGAAACTCCAAAATTAACAATAAGGACTTAAATGTAATGATTACTAAGTTAGGGTAATTTGTGTAACATAAATAGGAACCTAGGGACCCCTTTTTGCCTTTGCCAAAACATAGTAGTAACCCTAGGGACCCATTTTGCCAACTTGCAAAGTTTAATAAACCCTAGACAAACCCTAGGGGCTATTTTGGACACAAGCCGAAAGCTATAGAAACCCTAGGGACTATTATGGCAAGAACCGAAAGTGTTACATGATTAAAAATGTGGAGGACTTGTTTTGCCATATGCCGAAAGATTAATAAGCCCTAGCTCTTTCATTAATTAGTTAATTAAAAATATAAAAGAAACCCTAAACCAAAAGGACTAAAACTGTCATTTCCTTAAACTCATACCCTAGGGGTTTATTCGGCTAAACTTATAAACTAGAGGACGTTGGTGCAATTTAACTAAAGTTTTATACATTAAATAAACTTTAAGGTTTTTAATGTGAATCGTAGAAACTTGAAGGACTCACTATGTATAAATAAATACATACGGATCGGATAATAAACGACAAGATATATAAAACAAGTATAAGCATTCAAGAAGATATGGCAAACAAATAAAGTAGCCCTATGTTCGGATCTGACAATACCATACCATAATCAAAAGGTACAACGGCCCGAGCGACCAGACTTAACATAATGTAGCCACTGGAGCCATTCTAAAAAGGGAGAAATTTGCACTACTTGGTGAAATAGGTTCTTTTATAATCAATTTAAAACCATCTGCTAGAGGTTGTAACAATCTAAACGATCCCACTACATCAGGACCCTTTCAACGTTGCACAAAAGCCATTACTTTACGTTCAGCTAGCACTAAAAAGGCTACTCCTAGTAGAAGTGGTAGAATTATTCCAAGTATTCCAGCTGGAACTGCTATGTACATTTTCAATTTTCTATTCACTCATGATCTGACCTAGTCGACCCGATCATGATATTTCACTCATGATCTGGTCTGGTCGACCCAATCATGATATTGAAGGATGGGACCTTTTCTCGAAAAAGCTTGTTAAGCCTAAGAGGCACGAGCTATATCTTACATACTCTATTGTCCGATCATAGCCGTCTGTCTGAGAGTCCTGTCCGAGCAGGAGGAGCATCCAATCCATACCTAGGTAGAGGAAGCTGATCTGCCGTATGCACTTCCGACTGACACAATTGACAGCTTGAGGAATAAATGTGCTTTAATACTTTCCGAGTTTTGCAAGAATAATAATCGTGAACATGAGACCTTCGTCGACATCATACAAGAACTGACCTTAAAAAACAAGATAAGCGAAGGCGATTCACTTTCGGGTGAGGACTTTATTCACATTTTACTGCGGAGCGGGGGATAAAGGGACAGCAGGATTACAACATTACATAGGATCCAATCAGAATGCGGGAGCGCAGAGCCTTTAAGAGATAGGGGGTGCGGGAGCATAATACTTAATACTAATGATTCCCCGCGGTTTTTCATGCAGATTTGACCATGGTGTGCACCCCCCCCCCCCCCCCCCCCCCCCCCTTAACTTAACCCCTATTACGTAAGGGGGACCTTCGGCGGGATAAAAGAGAGTGCGGGAAAAGCAGCTACAGATACAGGACAAAAGAAGCCTATAGTACTGCTCCAGTAAGAAGTTTGTCAGGTGCCGCTGCAGCTTCTTCCCTCTCTCTTCCCCGGCCCCGTCCCTTCTTTATGCACATTCATATACATAGCCGGTGTACAATCCGGTCATGCGGTTCTTTAAGTTCATTCACTCTAGGTTCTCTTACTTGCTCTAGTGGATGGCAAAGGCCAACCGAGAGGAATGAAATAGCTCGACTGTGAAAGAGAACGAATGGCTCGGGAATCAACTGGTTCCGAGCAGACTCGTGGAGCTGCAGTTGCTGACTTAACATTTAGGTTTCGGCATAACAAAGCTTGGACTGTCTTTTCGCACTTAGGCGCACTGCGTGCCATTGGTAATGATTCTACTACGGTGCCACAAATTCGCAAGCTGATCCTAAGTAATCGTTGTTGTTCATTGGATTCCGGAGGAACTACTTCGTTAGGATTGAGGAATTGCTGTGATTCTTCCTGAATAGCCTGGATTCTCCCGTCGAGAGTCTCTTTGAAAGTCTTACCTAAACTCTTCCGACTGAATATGATAAAGCCTATAAAACAACGAGCTACTATCATTTCTTCATTATAGATTGAGATCTTCTTCGAACTTGATGCACAAATAGATAGACTAGCAGCAAATAGCATCGTTCTAGCCTGCATATTTGTGGAACTCAATCTCATTTAGAAAGCCTTCTCTCTATCTTTCAGCAACTGAACGGGAAGTGGTTTAGGAAAGGACTTTAGAATCGGATGCGCTCGACCAGCGAGAAAGGCCCTGACCCTGCCAACCAAGTCAAAAGAAAAAAGAAAGAAGAGAACGAAAAGAGAACTTCGTATTTCGGTAACTCTCTGGGAGTCATGTTTACTTTAGTTATCTGGACGCATCGATGCATTGTATATGCCTATACTGAGATCATTTAAATTACTTAGGTAATTAACTGTATCATGAGCATACTATCTGGACTATCTGTGATTTTATCCGGACACTGCTATTCAGGTGAGTTCATAGCCTCGCCTTTCACAACTATTTATGTTTTTACTAACCCGCAAGGGGGAGACATGCTATAACTTGTTTTGACTATATGATTTTTATATTGTGAGATCGTGGCCCCACACTTATACTTAATAAACTGTTGATCGAGGAAACGCAAATTGTACTGTTACCCTTAATTACATTTGCCTATTGTAGATGAACCCACATGACCCGTGCATCTGAAACTGTTAGAATTTTTGAATTGCCTGAGTGTTATAAATAGATCTATTTGGGATTGACCGTCCCCATCTGGGTGAGTCATGCTCACTGTGCCTAGGCCAGGACAACATATGTTTCACATGTTAGCACTTATTATTTTTATGGGTGCCTTTTAATAAGGCGAAGGGTCCTCAGTTGTCGAGGACTTAACTGTCAAGTCTCAGTTTCGGGCAATATGGGAATGTAATTACCATATAGTATTTGGCTTTGTGCGATACTATGTTTGTGATGTTTACGCTTCTAAACTTGATCTTTTATTATTTGGTACATTAATACATGGAACATACTGATATATTTGAACTTGATTTTTATCAAACCTTATGAAATACTATATGGGATATTTGAGATCCTACACTTGATTTTTATAACAAACTTTGTGCAACACTATGTAGGACAATTTACAGTCTTGAACTATGATTTTACAAAACTCTATGAATTCACCAAATGTATGTTGACTGTTTTAAGCATGTTTTTCTCAGGAAATTAAGCTGGATTATTTGAGCATGGACTGAGCATCATTTAGGAGCATCATAATTGGGGGATCTGTTTTCACTGGGATATTTGTAACAACTGATATTTAACATTTCAACTAATTGTACTAAAACCATATTTGTATCAATTGTATTTCAAATCATGTAATTATGATCAATGCTTTGTATGCCATTTGTTCTATGATCCGTAACGTGACACCCAATTACAATTCCGCTGCTAACCTGATTTGGGGGTGTCACATAAAAAACCCTCCAAAACACTTAGCAAAATTTTGGAAAAGTTGAAAATTTTGGCCAAAATTTAAATAACCCGCTGGGGTTTGAGATTTCCCGGTATACACCTAGGGACGACTTAGTCGTCCCTAGGTGTCAAGAGTCGTCCCTACGTTTCAATAATAGACGAAAAAACATTTATAATTAACCTAGGGACGACTTAGTTGTCCCTAAATTACAAAGGCAAAGTCGTCCCTAGGCTTCAATTTCAGATAGTATCTTATCTTCATCTCTCATTGTTCACTGTTAAAAAAAACGGGACGAGCTATATAGCAGCAGCAGCAATCATCCAACCCACTACCACCAATAACCACCATCACCATCAATCCAACCCACCACCATCAATGATCCAACCCACCACCATCACCATCAATCCAACCCACCACCATCAATCATCCAACCCACCACCATCACCATCAATCCGACCCACCACCACCACCAATCCGACCCACCACACTCGCACACGAGCACAATTATGTTTAATGTTGGTTTATTTTCGGATTGTTTATTTAGTTAAAGGTAAATGATGTATAATGTTTAATTTTGGTTTAATTTTGTTTAATTTATAATTAGTATAATGTATAATGTTTAATTTCGGATTGTTTATGCTAGGTATAGTGAACCACCAGTCAACCACCGGACCACCACCAGTCACGGCAGCAGTCACGGCAGCAGCAACCACCGCACCACCACATTTTGTTTAATTTTGTTTTTTAAATAAATATAAAGGTAAATGATTTTTTTTTAATCTATTAATTTTGTTTAAATTTGTTTATGTTTAATTATTATTAATGTTTATTTTTTATTTCCTAGCAATGCCGTCACCACCACCACCACTGCCGTCGCCGACAGCAGTAGCAACCACCACCGCCGGCAGCAGCAGCAGTAGCAACCACCACCACCGACAGCAGTAGTAGCCACCACCACCAATAAAGGTGATTTTGGCTTAATATTTCGGCTTATGATTTCGGATTATATTTAAGCTTAACTGATTTAGGCTTAGTTGATTCCGGATTATATTTAGGCATAACTGATTTAGGCTTAGTTGATTTCGGCTTAATATATATATATATATATATATATATATATATATATATATATATATATATATATATATATATATATATATATATATATATATATATATATTTATATATATATATATATATATATATATATATATATATATATATATATATATATATATATATATATATATATATATATATATATATATATATATATATATATATATATATATATATATATATATATATATATATATATATATATATATATATATATATATATATATATATATATATATATATATATATATAGTTGATTTCGGCTTAATTGATTTAGCATTAGTTGATTTCCGTTGTATATAGTGCTTAATATATATATAGATGATTTCGGCTTAATTGATTTAGGCTTAATAGAATTCGGGTTATATATGGCTTAATATTTATAAAGGTTTTTCGGGTTAATATTTTGGCTTAATATGAAATAGGCATGAGTTTAATTTTTTTTATATGTTTGTCGTAGCCGAGACCCGAGTCACAGTTGAAGGGAACCGAGTCACAGCCAAGAACCGAGACCCGTGTCACAGCCGGAAAAAAGGTAATGTTTTTTTTTAAATCGTTGTGGTGGTGTTTGTTTCAAATTAGAAATTTTTTTGGAAACCAACTAATTTAGGTTTTTTTATTTTATGTTTGTGTTTGGTTAGCACCAGGACAGTCGGGACAACTTCCTCATCCGGACCTCTTTTTCTATCTTTCTATCTTTCCTTATTTCAGCCGTGACCGAGGTGTGTAATTAATATTATGCATATATTTATTATATTATATATATATGATATATGATTGTTAGTCTTTTGTAGTAAATAATTTTAGGAATATTTTAGGATTTTATCGATTAATTTCAGAAAATTCCCGTCCGAAGTTAATCAACCTATAGAAAACCCGTCCGAAATTAATTTATTAGGAATTAATTTATCTAGCGATGATTATGAAGATGACAATTGATATTAAGTTGTATTTTGAATGAAACGGTTGTTATATGCTTTAATGTGTAATTTTTTATTTATAAACGATTGTTATATGCTTAAGTTGTAGTTTGAATGAAACAATTGTTATACGCTTAAATGATGATGAGTTGTTTTTATTTGTTTAAATGTGTGATTTTGTATTTTAATGAAAATGTTTTTATATGTTAAAATGTGTATATTGATATGAATTTGTGTATTAGTATTAATTGGTTAATTAAATTGTGTGTAATTTTGTTTTTTAATGAAAATGTTTTTATATGTTAAAATGTGTATATTGATAAAATGTGTATACTGATATGAACTTGTTATTTTACAGATGGCATGTGTAGCTCCTAGATCACATGGTGGGGATGTTGGTGGAAGTCCACCCAGACGGCCCACACGTCCTGTACCGGCCCAGTGTCAGCGTAAGAAATCGTTATATTTTTTTATAACACTCATATTTATAATTTATGTCACTTGAATTTTTACGAGTAAATAACATATCTTTTGTAGGTTCAAATCAACTCTTTGAGACCAACCTAGGAAAATTAAGGAGGGCGTACAGAGATAAGCACGAAAAACCTTTGACAATTGGCTTTGAGTTTAAAGATCTGCAAACCTTCCATTTTCTGGGCAATTATGCATCCCTGTTGTCTCATCTAATGGGGGGATTAGTCCGGACACTTCCCCTGAACTGCGAATGGGACGAAATTCCAGAATCTGATAAAGCTCATATTTATCCTACACTTGAGGTCAAAATTGTTTATTTTACTTATATTGTTATTGTTATCGACATTTAGATATGTGTGTTATGTTTAATTTGTTTGTTTATTTAAATTCATATGTTTTTATGTAGACATATTTCGACCTCCAGCCATGGTACAATGATCGTACTGAGGTGGTGTGTGACAGTGGTGTGTATGAGGTGTCGACTCAGGTTAAGCTTGCGTTGGAACTCCAACTGAGGTTGTTGTATAGATAATACAAGAACAGGATCAAGAAAGATTATTATTCGAAATATGAGACGCCCGCACTGGCACAAGAACATGTACCACCGGAGAGTGTGTGGGACAATAGAACCGAAGGTGAGTGGGCTGACTTGGTTGAGTGGTGGTCAGAGCCAAAGAGGGTGGCAAGAAGTCAGTTTAATACTGTTAATCGTTCCAAAAACACGGTACCGACCACTCAAGGCAAAAAACCATTTTCCCGAGGAAGGAATGAATACGTAAGACTCTTTATAATATTTGTGATTTTATTTAAAAGCGTTTATATTGTTTATTTATTATAGCTCGTTATTAATTTATTTGATATTTTACAGAAAGTCAAGGAAGGGGTCTACGAGGACCTAGTTGAAACATGGAGGAAGGGGCACTCAAGTAATGGCACGTTTAAAAGTAAAGAAAACGAGGAAAGATATGTAAGTAATATATAACTCTTTACATGCCTTAGTAACTAATTTCATTTGTTTTAAACCGTTTTTTTTTCTTTCCCAGCTGAAGATGAAAGCCCTCAGTGACCAAATGAAAGCTAAGATCGTCCCGCACATGTCTGATAAACAAATAGTGGCTGAAATCATGCCAAGTCAAAATAAGCAAAATGTGTCGGGACAAGGCAGGAAGTTACCGGGTGGTGCCAATAACACTTCTCGCAGGTTATATATCCTCAATAAAACAAAATGTAAATCAATTGTTCATATTTATGTCTTGTTGTATATAATGAAAAATTATTGTTGTAACTTATCGCAGGCGCGGTGCTCCAGCTCGACCGGATTTTCCCTCTCGTGGTGAATTTCAGGAAATGATGGAACGACATGAGCAACAGATGGAGCTGATGAGGAAAGAGAATCAGGAGGCGCAGAAACGGGCTTACTTGGCAGCGTTAAAGGCAGATACGGCGCAACAATATACTCAGACGTCGTACCAGCATATGGCGCAATATCAGAGTCAATTGGGTGAGTTTTTCCAGAACTACAACTCATCAAATACTGATCACCCAATTAACCCTCCTACTTTTGTACCCCCGCCCCGACCCTTTCTATGCCCACCCTAACTCCTAATTGGGCTCATTTAGTCCAACCCCTATCCTTGGGCACAACCATTGCAACCTCCTTCCATCGACCCATACCGACCATCTTTGCCCGACCATCTCCAACCACTCCAACCTCCCTATATCGGTACTTATCCTATTGCTCCCGTCACCAACAACACATTTAACCATTGTTATCGTCCCACCACACACTCGACTCATGAGATCGGCTCTACTTCACAATCCATACTCGGAGGTTCCTGTGTAATTATAAATCCCCATCAGCACGATTACCGGTCCGTTGAGGAGTTGGGTTGAGATAGGAATGTACAAAATAGTGGTGACGACTTATCAGGCGATGACGAGGGGGATGACGAGGGTTATGTCGAGGGGGATGACGAGGGGGTGACGAAGGGGGTGACGAGGAGGAAGGTGACTTTTCACCTAACGAGGATGCGGAGTAGAGGTTGTGGTAGTATTATTTCTTATTATGCATGTTTAATAAAGTTTGAGACTTGTAGCGAGTGAAACATTTGATTTAGGATGAATAAGTGTATTTGAGGAATATTGTATCGTGATGTTGGATAATTTATCTTAATATGGTATTGTAACGTTTATTGATTTGTTATTATTCTTTATTTGTCGAATTCTGCCATTTTAAATTGTGGATTTTGTCCGGAAAAAGTTCCGGAAAAAATCTGGAAACTGCAAAACAGCCCAGTTTTTTTTTTAGCCCCAGGTACACCTAGGGACGACTTAGTCGTCCCTAGGTTAGCCAAATTCCACCAGATTTTAACCCTAGGGACGATTAGTCGTCCCTAGGTTTCAAAATTGTCCATGTGTCAAAACCTGGGGACGACTTAGTCGTCCCTAGGTTTTGATACCTGGACAATTTTGAAACCTAGGGACGACTAAGTCGTCCCTAGGATTATATTTAACTTTTTTTTTCTGAAAATGTTTTTATTAATTTGTATAAAAAATATTTTATTAAAAATAATTAAAAAAAGAATTTTTATTTAAAATTTTAAAAAGGTTATTTTTATTAAAAACCTAGGGACGACTTTGTCGACCCTAAGTTGCAAAGGCAAGTCGTCCCTAGGGTAGTCAATATTTTCAACGTAGTGGATAGTGGGACCCACGAAGTCGTCCCTAGGTTTCAAAGAGAGGGTCGTACCTAGAATTCAAGAGACGATTTTTTAGGCACAAAATCCTAGGGTCGACTTAGTCGTCCCTAGGTGTTTAGGGTCGAAAAATGGCCTACCTAGGGACGAATAAGTCGTCCCTAGGCTTCAAAATTGTTGTAGTGCGTGTGCATAAAAAAGGTTACATAAGTTAACCTTATAGAATTCTTCATGTTTCATTTAACGCCCACAATTGTTAGATTTTCGATAGCATGTTTAAAATGTCGTTTATTGATAAGTCGAGTGAAAACGAGCCGAGTCGAAGCTCGAGCTCGGCTCGTTAAAATTTTACAAAGTTCGAGTTCGAGCTCGGTTCATTTCGAGCTTTATTATTTAGTTTCGGGCTCGGCTCATGGGATGCTAGACAGGCTCGGACTCGGCTCGAGCTCGGCTCGTTTATACAATTTGGTAATTTAAAATAAAATTTAGCTCGAGCTTAGCTCATAATATATTTAAATTAAACTCGTTAATAAGCTTGTTATTAAGCTCGTTAATAAGCTCGTATATAAAGCATTATGCTCATTTAGGCTCGCGAGCCGAAACGAGCTTTGCACGTAAAGCTCGGGCTCGGACTCGTTTAATAAACGAGCTACAACTTAGGCGCGATCGTTTGAGCTTTTTACCGATTCTATTTCGAGCTTTTCACGAGCAAATCGGCTCGTTTCCACACCTATTGATAATTAGTAAGACATCTTTATGTACAACTAATTGTTACAGAGTATAATTGAAGGAATACCCGTCAAGGGTTGTTGTATCATTATCATTCATTACATAGAGTTAGGGTTACATTAAGAAGGATACATAATTATAATAAAGCCCCTACACTATACATCAATATACACTGATATAGATAAATGATAAACTATAAATTACATATTTCACACACCACCGCAGTCCGAGCTGGAAGATCACGGATGCTTAGACTGGACCGAAACTCGAAAAACAACTGAGAGGGTAGTCCTTTAGTAAATATATTTGCAAACTGATGCGCAGAAGGAACAGGTAACACACGTACTTGTCCAAAAGAAACACGTTCCCTCACAAAATGTAAATATATCTCTATATGTTTGGTTCTTTGGTGTTGTACCGGGTTAGAAGCTAAATACACTGCACTAATATTATCACAAAAAATAACGGTAGCACAAGATAGGGGCAAAACAACTCAAGAAGAAGATTGTGTAGCCATGCTGATTCAGCTACGACATTAGCTACATCCCTATATTCAGCCTCAACACTAGAACAAGAAACGATATGTTGGCGCTTGGAAGACCAAGAGACAAGTTTGTCGCCTAGAAAGACACAAAAACCAGAAGTAGACCGACGTGTCTCGGGACAACCCGCTCAGTCTGCATCAGTGTACGAGATTAAACGATCAACTGATGAAGGACGGATGAAAAACCCAAGAGACAAAGTCCCTTACAAATACTGTAAAATACGTTTGAGTGCATTCATATGTGGTTCACGAGGATCATGCATAAAAAGACAAACTTGTTGAACATCATACTGGATATCACGACGCATAAATATGAGATATTGCAATGCACCTGCAAGACTAAGATAGAGGGTAGGATCTGAAACAGGAGTACCAATTGACGACAACTTAGATTTAGTATCGACATGGGTACGACATGGATTGCAATTATCCATGTCAGCACGAGAGGTGATATCTTGAGAAAAAGTAGTATGAGCAAGGAACAGCCCCGAGGAAGAGCGAACTACTAAAATACCCAGGAAATATGAAAGAGACCCAAGATCGGTCATTGCAAATTCAGATGAGAGACGAGAGACAGCAAGTTGGAGTAAGGTGGTTGAAGAAGCCGTCATAATGATTTCATCTACATATAATAACAAGTAGATGATATCATCACCACGATTATGACAACCCATAAAATTTGCAAGTGTAATATATGCTCTGTTTGAATAGGAGTGGAAAAGCCACTAGAAATTTTTGCTTTTTGTATATTACTTGGTAGAATGAACTGCTTCTCACACCATAAACTATTATAACTACACATTCCTATAATGATAAAAGACACAAGTATAAACTATAAAAGATATGTAATAATTTCAAATATTAAATAAGAACATCTCAAACATAACCATGATCCCTTAATTCCCTTAGAAACCCAAGAATTCCTATAAAAGAATTATAAAATCAAGAATGGTAAACCATGAATGAACACATATGAATAAATAATTATGGAACATAAAAAAGTTATAAAGTATACTCTAAAGACATAATAATGGCAAGAACAAACCATACAAAGCTAAGTACAAGCAATTGTACATAATAGTCTATATCACCACCTAGAAACGTTGATAAATAATATTTCAAGCAATGTAACTACATAAAATCTATGTGCTATTATCAAAAACAATGTACTAGTTACAATCTATCATATAAAGGAAAGTTAATTGATCCTAAATTGCTAATATTTACTAATCCAAGGCTAATTACTAGTTAAGACCAATTAACCAAGATTAGCATATAAAATCCATTATACATTGAATTAGAGTCTAATTTTTACCACAAATTATAAAACTCAACTACATATCATATTAATATTATACATTCATTTCAAGTCAAGTTACAAGTTCATAAAGCATAAGGTACAAGTTATTAAAGCATAGGATCTTAAACTCCCTTAATTAACCCTAGAATATGATCAATCTATATAAACCCTCAAACTAAGAATGTAGAATCCCTAGAAGTCATAAACATATCATATAAGCCCTATAATAAGCATACATAAGGATATAAACTCTAATTATCAAAGTTAGAAAATCATTAGG
The DNA here is from genome assembly GCA_025667525.1 of Glebionis coronaria. Taxonomy (NCBI): domain Eukaryota; kingdom Viridiplantae; phylum Streptophyta; class Magnoliopsida; order Asterales; family Asteraceae; genus Glebionis; species Glebionis coronaria. Next base: position 60,361 of record JANFOE010001107.1, on the reverse strand, counting down.
ATTAATGACCTAAAACCCCTAATATTAAGAAATCTACATGGAATCACTACCTAGTTCTTTTTGGATAAGTCTATAAATATTTATAGGACTTCATTAAGGTTATTTTTTTTATAATGTGCATTCGCATTAGAGTGTCATTAAAAAGAAATTACATCAACAAACCTTATCCCAAACCAAATTATTACATATCCAAAGTAAAACAAAATCAAAAACATCACCGAAGACCTTGAATCTTTTTCATCCGAAGAAAATATGCTTGCCATTGTCGCGATTGATTGGGGGCAGTGACATAGATCCATAGATGAAAACGTTGATACCCACAAAAGAAATCAACAAACACAACCTCCCAAAACCGAACTCCCAAACCCAAGAAAATATGCTTGTCATTGTCGTGGTTGATTGGGGGCAGTAACATAGATCCAGAGATATAGGTACAGAGATGGAAACGACCATGAAAGTGCGAGTCACTTTGTAGGAATATCCACCATTGTGGAAAAGAAAACTAGATCTGAAAAATAAATTTGATTTGTTTTTGGAATTGAACATGATAATTGAAGGATGATTAAGTTTATTGGTAGCCCTCCGAACCTCCGACGTGTAGCCAGCGGTCGGAGGCGGAAGCTAAAAGATAGTTTAGGTTAAGGTTATAAGATTATATTAAGACAATGTACAAGTACCCTAATGCACAAGGTATAAGATTTCAATGCATGACTTGTAAATTAGGTCAAAATAGGTATTCTCACTCTTTAGACATGTATACCTAAACTAAACCCTTAAACCAAGTGTGAGAACTCAATGAACACTTACAAAGAAATGTATAGGACCTAAATTAAGTTTACATCAGTAACCAGTTGAAGGATAAATCCTTTTACTAAGATTAAACCCTAGATCATTAGAAAACCCTAATCTGCAAATGTATACTTCCCATTTCAAATCAACCTTTGTTAAACTTCAAACCAAGGACCCAAATCTCTTAAATAGATTTTCTAAACCCTAATTAAGCCCTAATAATTCACTAATCACTTTCCCAAGCCCTTAATCACCAAAAACACAAATCATAAGTTACAAGCCCTAGAAATAGAATCTGGTTTTGTATTTTCCCTCCAAAACGCATTTTCAAACCATTTCCCTCCATTCCAAGTTTGAAAACCTGATATTTATGAATCCTAATATATTTTAGGAGTGTGACAAGTATGTGGATCACCTCCTTGCTTGATACACATCGCCATTCTTATCATATATATGTCGTGAGTCATTTTGAGCCAGAAGGAAGGATTAGATCAAACCTAGAGTCTAAGAACTTTTGTATACCTTCACTATCTTCCCTTAGTCAATAATCTATCTATCTTACACGTCCTAAGCCTTAACTTGGAGCCTAAGTGTTGAAAACACTATAAATAGAGGCGAAATGCATTCATTCTAAACTTGTACCCTGTTTTATCTTAACCTCCTACCCATTCTTCATATCCACCTCTATATACGTCTTAGGACATCACACAAGACCAAAAACCAGGTCTATAAGCTAGCCATTGAAGCTCTTGAAGCTTGATAGCAAGTTGTGTTCATAAGAAGCCATAAGAAACCAATTTGGATTACCTGGGTAAAATCTATGTTAACCAAGCTTTGAACTTGTTATAATGCTTATTTAGAGTTTTTATAATGCCAAAATTATTTTAGGAAGATAATCTAAAACAAACTAAGTCATTTCATCATTTTAAATGAAAGTTATAAGTTAAAGATGTCTTAAAACCCTAGTTTTGTAATCTACATAAAATAATAAGCAAAAACCCATTTCAAAAGCTATAATTCTGAATAAATGTTTTTATTATGATTATTAATGTCTTCATAAACTTTGTTTTCAAATCCTCGATCATTTGGATCATTTTTTAGCTTGTTATGTGATTTTTACAAGTTTAGGGACTAAAACTGTCTTTTTGAAACAATATAACTTTTTTGAGCCAAAAGTGTCATTTTATGAAAGTAAAATCTATAAGAATAAATGTTGAAAATATTGAGGCCCTAAGGTTAAATATTGAAGGTTTAAATTGCAATTTATGAAACTATATACTTTAGGGGTTAAAAGTATAATTATGCCAAAGTGTAACCAAAAAGACTAAATTTGCCAACTTTGAAACTAAAGAAGATTAATCATGAATATGTGGAGGTAATGAAAGTATCATGTTAGTAGGGAGCTTTGTAAAAAGATGTTCCATCTCGATATTACGTTCTGACTGAGTGGTTGGGTTTACGATTTAAAGTGCCCTCGCTCCTCAAACGTTTATAGAATGGCTTCTGAGTATGATGGCCCGAACAATGGTGCTAGAATTACAACCAAATCATAATTAAATAAAATATAACCAAATGCTTAAAGAGATTTATCAAAAGATTAAAAACTTAATACCATACCAATTATGGTAAAACAGGTTGGTGTGAGACCACGTTCTTGTTTGTTAGCTCAAGTTGATCTGTGTGACATAAACCCAACAAGATTACTGGACATAAGGTGAGTTCATATCCTCGCTAAAGTGTACTACTTTCAAATGATTTTAAAACCCGTGAGGGGGATATATGCTAAAAATGGAATACAAGTGTTTTTGGTATGCTTTCCAGATATGATTCATTGAGCATGTGTTTACTGCTACCTATGAAAGTCTCTTTTTAATTGTGAACCGCTAATCATTTCTCGGAATGAGCGCTAATATCGTAAATAGTACTATTGGAGACTGGCATCTCCTGTCTGGGCAAGTCGCACTTGCTAGCACCTCAGTGGTTAAACAGGCATACTTTATTTTGCAAATCAGGATAGTTTGGCAGACTTCCTCATAAGGGAAAACTGTTGGTTCCTATGTCTAGTCGCGGTATCATGAGCTTAGTGAAATTAAATCATCATTTTATTAAAACTTATGAGCAAATAACAACGTAGCTCAGAAAAGGATCTTGTATTCAAACTGATTTTAAGACCTATAAATTCACTCAACCTTTGTGTTGACTAACCATATATATCAGGTATTGAAATTGATAGCATAGAGCAGCATACTAATGATGTAAAGAGATATAATCTTGGAAGATTTTGTCATTCAAACCTATTTCTAGATCTCGCGAACCTGTCATGTACAATGTATGTACAGTTGCTTTATTAAAAATCTCTGATTTTGAATTTATAAAGAATAAATGAAGTTTATTTAAACACTCTTTTTGAGCTGTTTTCTATCACTGTGCTTTCATATCATGAAGTAATACCCCTAAAAATATTATTCCGCTGCGTCAAGGTAAAAATGGGGGTGTTATGGAGTGGCATCAGAGCTATAGTTATAGAGAATTAAGAGATTTAAAAATCTTAACTATAACTGATTTTCTTAAATAAAATTTCCAAGTGAAGTCTCCGCATCAAAAATCATGTTGCTACAAAAAGTTGTAAGTGACATTTAAGATTTCTAGTAACTTTATTATGTGCTTAAATGATAGTATGTGTAAGTAATATAGTGCTAGCTACTGGTAGAAGTAATTTTTCTTTTTACCAACGTCATTAGAAATATGTCTTCCTATTCTCATCCCATCGTTATATCTGATTACAAACCAGAAAATCTTTACCTTTTGGATTTTCCTGAACCTTTAGTACTAGCCCTTTCTGCCTAATCACCTTAATCCTTTTTTCACCAGAAAATAATTCCCAACCAAATTATGAAAATATGCCTATTCCGCAGTATCAAACTCCTTCATCCCAAGCTTCCAATAATATCCCAAATAACCAAAACCTATTTGTAGAACAAATGGAGAATATGATCAATTATTTAAGTGAAGTGCCATCCAACCGTATTGAGGATTTAGAATATGAAATCGAAAGGCGAAAGTGTGAACAAGAAATGATGCAAGAGGAAATAGAGAAATTAGAGAATAATTTTTTAACTGTAAGCAATGAGAATTTTGAGTTACGTAATAGACAAAGGATAAATGAAGAGGAAATCACCTTAGCAAAAGTAAGAATGACAGCAATGGAAAAACTTATCGAGGATATTCAAGTTCGACACCAAGGCAACATCAAAGCTCTCTTAGCAGAAATTAAGAATCCCCAGGAAAAGAAATAGACCAGCTTTTAAATATTTCAGCTTCCCAAAAAGCCTTGTAAATATTTTAGCTATCAGTCTTTACTTTTATGTAACAAATAAGCTTATTTGTCCATCAGTAAAGCAGACTGTTAATAAATAAAAGTTTCTTTTTCATCTTACTTTATTTGCATATTATTCTAGAAAAGAGAAATAAGTCTTTAAAATAATTATAGCAAGAGATATATTATCTTAAACTAAAAAGGACTTCTTAAGTCTATTTGGTTAAAAAGAGTATCAATCCAAATAAAGGATAAATAGACTAAGAAACCTACGACAATTTGTTAGTTATGTGATCCCTATAAACCTATTCCCTAAAAAATTTCATGGTTCTAAATTTTTGGAAAATTTATGCTCGTAAAGCATTGTATGTATACACATATGAAAAATGCTTAAATAGACAAGTATATCTAAATTTCAAAAAAAATTCTAATTTCAGAATGACACATTTAAGGGCATCAGTATCTTCTACCCTAATTCCCGAAAGACTTCAGCGAATAACTAACAATGAAGTAGCTACAGCCTTGAAAATACCAATCTTCAAAATAGTAAGGAATGCTAATCCAACGAAAGACTATATAACTAGCCAGTTATATAAATTCCAAGGAAGTGAAGATGTTATTAGTATTTCCCATTGGATTAAGAGGACAGAATCAATTTTCTCCCAAAACAGTTGCGTTGAGGATCGCCAAGTAAAGCTTGCTATTAGTACCCTAACTAATGAAGCATTTTCATGGTGGAATCACTATACTCAACTTGTTGGTTTAGACAAAGCCTATAAGACGAAATGGTTAGATTTTAAGTGCCTCCTAATAACCCGATATTATCCTTCAAAAGAAATCGAGAAAGTGAAAAGGAATTTTGCAACCTAGTAACACGAGTAATTAATCTCAAAGCCTATTTGAGAAAATTTCAAGAGTTAGCAGAATTGTATCCTATCACTAATTCACAAAGGATGATGAAGGCTTTTATCAAAGGATTTCCCCAAAGATTCAGAAGGATGATTACTATTTCTAAACCTCATAGATTAGAAGAAGCCTTTAAGATTTCTCAGAAATTAATGGATCATGTAATCAAGCATAATCCTGTGCAAGAATCCAACACCCTTAACCGTAAATTTATCAAAGAAGAAGAAGAATATGTTGAAACTAAACCCAATCCCTTGAACTTTACCTATGATCCCTATTTTCCCTACCTATATTACCCAAATACTAACCTAGTTAACCATTCCCAACCAATAAAATACGATGACTATGCTAGACACATTCCCCAATGTATGAATTGTCTATTGCATCACACTGGAAACTGCACAACAAAGTGCCAGAACTGCTTCAAAATAGATCATCAAACACGATATTGTTGGAGAAAGGCGAATTTTTAGACTTTTCCTAAGATTTCCGTGCTTTGTAAATGAATAAGTGTGTTAAACATACGTGAATATTATCAATAAAAATCTATGAAGTTTTTTATTTCATTTTCTAAGTGTTATTTTATCTCACTATCTGGCAGAATAACTCATTTGTGTTACATGCACATAGAATTATATGTGTTTGAATTTCTTTAGACTAAATATTTCAACTTATGTCTTAACGGAATTTCGAAATCTAAATTACAAAATGTTTAACCTAAATTTTCTTATGAAAAATAGGTAAGAACAAGTAATGAGAAACTTATTCAGAATTTCTTAAGATACGACATGACACCATCTGGATCATTGTCAATTGTATTTCATAAAGGATATGGAAACTTTAACAAGGTTATTCCCAAAAATAATCTGTTGACATAAAGTGCCGATATCTACAATATTGAATACATTAAGAAAGAACATTTCCCTCTATACCAATAGGTTTAAGTGAGAGAACTCTCCAGATGTTAGAATTTCATACTCCATGTATGCATTATATTATCTGGAATTGCACCTACCCTATGAAGGTATTAGAGTGATAGAGCAGTCGTAGTGCAATAGGAAGTAACTGTTAGCTGTTTACTGGAATAAAATGGTGATTTGTGAAAAATCTTTTCCAAGAGTAATCACAAATATTTTCTCAAGAAGGATGAGAAACTACACCATGAAAAACAATATTAACATTGGTGAGATGCTTTCCTTATTGATTTTAAGAGACGTAATAATCAATTCAGGATTTTTAAGCAAGCTGTGACTTATTAACTCGAGTTTTACTCAAAGAAACTCATAAATAATCACATTTTCCTTCCTATTTAGAGAACTAAGGAGGGTTTACCTGATTAATTGGTACGCTTTACACTCATTCTTGTAATATTTATAAGACTTCATTACAACCTAAATGGTCAATATATCGTAAGTGTTTATTCTTCGTGATAACTCTAGTAAAGGAGATTGAGTAAGAAGAGATAGCAATAGTAAGAACTTTATTCATTGATATATGAATAAAATGTTAAGCGGAACACAAGAACTACATATGCCTTTTTATACACTATGATTCTAATCTCGGGACGAGATTTATTTAAGGGGAAGAGGCTATGACAACCCATAACATTTGCAAGTGGAATATATGTTATGTTTGAATAGGAATGGAAAAGCCACTAAAAATTTTTGCTTTTTGTGTATTACTTGGTAGAATGAACTGCTTCTCACACCATAAAATATTATAACTACACAACCCTATAATGATAAAAGACACAAGTCTAAACTATAAAAGAGATAATAAGTTCAAATATTAATAAGAACATCTCAAATATAACCATGATGCCCTAAATTCCCTTATAAACCCTAGAATTCCTATAAAAGAATTATAAACTCAAGAATGGTAAACCATGAATGAAGAATACATATGAATAAATCATTATGGAACATAAAAAAAATATAAAGTATACTCTAAAGACATAATAATGGCAAGAACAAACCATGTAAAGCTAAGTACAAGCAATTGTACATAATAGTCTAGATCACCACCTATAAACTTTGATAAATAATATTTCAAGCAATGTAGCTACATAAAATCTATGTGCTATTATAAAGAAAATGTACTAATTACAATCTATCATATAAAGGAAAGTTAATTGATCCTAAATTGCTAATATTCACTAATCCAAGGCTAATTAAAAGTTAAGACCTAGTAACCAAGATTAGCATATAAAATCCATTATAAATTAAATTAGAGTCTAATATTTACCACAAATTATAAAACTCAACTACATATCCTATTAATATTATACATTCATTTCAAGTCAAGTTACAAGTTCATAAAGCATAAGGTTCAAGTTATCAAAGCTTAGGATCTTAAGCTCCCTTAATTAACCCTAGAATATGATCAATCTATAAAATCCCTCAAACTAAGATTGTATAATCCCTAGAAGTTATAAACATATCATATAAGCCCTAGAATAAAAATACATAAGGATATAAACCCTAATTACCCAAGTTAGAAAATCATTAGGATTAATGACCTAAAAACCCGAATATTAAGAAATCTACATGGAATCACTACCCAGTTCTTTTTGGACAAGTCTATAAATATTTATAGGACTTAATTAAGGTTATAAGATTATATTAAGACAATGTAAAAGTACCCTAATGAACAAGGTAAAAGATTTCAATGCATGACTTGTAAATTAGGTCAAAATAGGTATTCTCACTCTTTAGACATGTTTACCTAAACTAAACCCTTAAACCAAGTGTGAGAACTCACTGAACACTTAAAACTCAATTTATAGGACCTGAATTAAGTTTACATCAGTAACCAATTGAAGGATAAAGCCTTTTACTAAGATTAAACCCTAGATCATTAGAAAACCCTAATCTACAAATATATACTTCCCATTTTCACATCAAACCTTCGTTAAACTTCAAACCAAGGACCCAAATCTCTTAAATAGAATTTATAAACCCTAATTAATCCCTAATCATTAACTAATCACTTTACCAAGCCCTTAATCACCAAAAACACAAATCACATTAGAAGCCCTAGAAATAGAATTCGGTTTTGTATTTTCCCTCCAAAACACATTTTCAAACTATTTCTCTCCATTCCAAGGTTGAAAACCTGATATCTATGAATCCTAAGATATTTTAGGAGTGTGACAAGTAGGTGGATCACCTCCTTGCTTGCTACACATCACCATTCTTATCACATATATGTCGTGAGTCATTTTGAGCCACAAGGAAGGATTAGATCAAACCTAAAGTCTAATAACTTGTGTAGACATTCACTAGCTTCCCTTTGTCATTAATCTATCTATCTTACACGTCCTAAGCCTTAACTTGGAGCCTAAGTGTTGAAAACATTATAAATAGAGGCGAAATGCATTTATTCTAAACTTGCACCCTGTTTTCTCTAAACCTCCTACCCATTCTTCATATCCACCTCTGTATACGTCTTAGTACATCCCACAAGACCAAAAACCAGGTCTAGAAGCTAGCTGTTGAAGCTCTTGAAGCTTTGATAGCAAGCTGTGTTCATAAGAAGCCATAATGAGCCATTTTGGAGCTACCTAGGTAAACTCTATGTTAACCAAGCTTTGATCTTGTTATAATGCTTATTTAGAGTTGTTATAATGCCAAATATATGTTAGGAAGATAATCTAAAATAAATTAAGTCATTTAATCATTTTAAATGAAAGTTATAAGTTAAAGATGTCTAAAAACCCTAGTTTTGTAATCTACATAAAATAATAAGCAAAAAACCATTTCAAAATTTATAATTCTGAATAAATGTCTTATTATGATTATAAATGTGTTAATAAACTTTGTTTTCAAATCCTAGATCATTTGGATCATTTTTGAGCTTGTTATGTGATATTTACAAGTTTAGGGACTAAAACTGTCATTTTTAAAAATATTTATCATTTTGAGCCAAAAGTGTCATTTTATGAAATTAAAATATATAAGAATAAATGTTGGAAAGTATGAGACCCTAAGGTTAAATATTGAAGGTTTAAATTGCAATTTATGAAACTATATATTTTATGGGTTAAAAGTGTAATTATGCCAAAGTGTAACCAAAAGGACTAAATTTGCCAACTTTGAAAGTTAAGAAGATTAATCATGAATATGTGGAGGTAATTAAAGTATCATGTTAGTAGGGAGCTTTGTACAAAGATGTTCTGTCTCGATATTACGTTCTGACTAAGTGGTTGGGTTTACGATTTAAAGTGCCCTCGCTCCTCAAACGTTTATAGAATGGCTTTTGAGTATGGTGGCCCGAACAATGGTGCTAGAATTACAACCAAATCATAATTAAATAAAATATAACCAAATGCTTAAAGAGATTGATCAAAAGATTAAATACTTAATACCATACCAATTATGTTAAAATAGGTTGGTGTGAGACCACGTTCTTGTTTGTTAGCTCAAGTTGATCTGTGTGACATAAACCCAACAAGATTACTGGACATGAGGTGAGTTCATAGCCTCACTAAAGTGTACTACTTTCAAATGATTTGAAAACCCGTGAGGGGGATATATGCTAAAAATGGAATGCAAGTGTTTTTGGTATGCTTTCTAGATATGATTCATTGACACTATGTTTACTGTTGCTTATGAAAGTCCCTTTTTAATTGTGAACCGCTAATCATTTCTCAGAATGAGCGCTAATATCGTAAATAGTACTATTGGAGACTGACATCTCCTGTCTGGGCAAGTCTCACTTGCTAGCACCTCAGTGGTTAAACATGCATACTTTATTTTGCAAATCAGGATAGTTTGGCAGACTTCCTCATAAGGGAAAACTGTTGGTTCCTATGTCTAGTCGCGGTATCATGAGTTTAGTGCAATTAAATCATCATTTTATTCAAACTTACGAGCAAATAACAACGTAGATCAGAAAATGATCTTGTATTCAAACTGATTTTAAAACCTATGAATTCACTCAACCTTTGTGTTGACTTTAAGCATATATTTTAGGTATTGAAATTGATAGCATGGAGCAGCATACTAATGACGTGGAGATATATAGTCTTGGAATATTTTATTATTCAAACCTATTTTTTAGATCTCGGGAACCTGTCATGTACAGTGTAGTACAGTTGCTTTATTAAAAATCTCTGATTTTGAATGATAAATTTATAAAGAATAAATGAAGTTTATTTAACCACTCTTTTTGAGCTGTTTTCTATCACTGTGCTTTCATATCATAAAGTAATACCCCTAAAAATATTATTTCGTTGCGTCAAGGTAAAAATGGGGGTGTTACAACGATAATACGTGAAAAGGGAGGTGTCAGATTTGTTGCTACGAAAACCAATAGAAGTGACATAGATCGCAAATCGTTGGTAACAACCACGCGATGCCTGCTTAAGACCATAAATAGCCTTGCGAAGACGATACACGTGATGAGGAAACATGGTACTAACATAACCAGGAGGTTGTTTCATATAAACCTCTTTAGTGAGATCACCAATTAGAAACGCATTTTTGACATCAAGCTGATGAATGAGCCAATGTCGAGAAACAACAATGCTATGAACAACAAGAGTACTGACCGGCTTAACAACAGGACTAAAATTCTCATTGAAGTCTATACCAGACTCTTGAGATAATCCTTGAGCAACCAAGCGCCCTTTGTATCTCTCAAGATTGCCTAAACTATCGAATTTGTGTCGATAAAGCCATTGACATCTGACAATGTTCGCATAGATCCCATGTGTGATTGAAAAGGAGAGCAGACATTTCAGAATACATGGGTACTTTCTAATTTGAATCACACATAGCTTGTGCCGTAGACTTAGGAAGTGGAGAAGTCGCATTAGTAGCCACCAAGTTTAGTCTATTGACCTTCTTTAGAGACCCCGTTTGAAATCGAGTGACCATAGGGTGAGTTTTAATGACTCAAGGTGAGGGCTAAAGTGATGAGGAGATGTAGGATCAAAACCAAATGAATCTGACAAGCTAGAATAAGTTCCAGTGTCATGGGCACTAGACCCGACCCCGTTGCTAAGATTTTTTGACGGTGAAGAAGTCTTCCCATTGTAAGTAGAAGCCCCTGCGTCACTCGTAGGCGGATGTAGAGTTTGAGCATCTTGAGTGAAATTAGGAAACGAACTAATTCCACAAGTAACAAGCGACACATATTGCGATCCAAATATGTCATATTGTGATTTAGAAGGCTTACAATGAAACGAATAATATGGAAAATAAGACTCATCAAACACCACATGACGAGAGATTGTTCGTAATAAGGCCATAACATCACGATCCACGATGATCAGCAGAAGTGCCAAGATAAAGACAAGCAGTGGAACGAGGAGCTAACTTGTGTTCACTAATGGCAGAAAGATTAGGATAACATAAGTATCTAAAGACTCGCAAATGATCAAATGTAGGAAAAAATCATACACTGATTCAAAAGGTGCTTTAAATCGAGTGTTGTGGTTGGAAGAAGATTAAGGAGGTGAACATCCATGTTCATTTCTTTGATCCAAAAAGAAGATGGTACGGAAGCTTGAAACAATAGCGTTAGAACTATGTTATTCATAGTCCGGATGGTACGCTCAACCTTCCCACTTTCTTGTGATGTGTAAGAAACGAACGTTAATGCCATCTTTTTTACACAAGTTCAAAAATTGTGCATTGTTGAATTCCCTTCCAGTATCACATTGGAAAGATTGAATATGAAAGTTTATGGACTTTATTTAATAGTCGTGTGATAGGACCGAACTCGATATTACGGGATTGCACCCAATACGTAAAGAGTTAATTTATTTGATAAATATATTTATTGTATTTATTAATTTATTTAATAAATATATATTTATGTATTTATTAAATTAAACTGAGATATAATTTTAACTATAGTTAAATAATTAAGAGTTAAGTACTACCGAGCGTTATGGAATATATAGTAAGTAGAATAAAAAGAAAGAAGTTTGGAAGGTTCCGGAACACCCCATAAGGGGTGTTCGACCGTCGGTTATGGACAAAGGGGAAGGGGAAAAAAACTTTCCTTTTATTTGTTTTGGGTTACAAGAATTAGGCCTATATAAACAACCCCTCACCTCATAATTCAAGACACATAATAATCTCTCTCTTCTCTCTCTTGTTCGATCGCAAGAAACACCCACGGAGGGTATTCGGTTGGTTTTCTTGTTTGCTCGATTGTGCTTATAATCTAGTCCTAGCCCCTCTCTAGGGTTGTTGGGTAGATTTTCCACAAGCGTTAAAGCTCGGTTTACACGTGCTAGAATCACGGTTAGCTCGTTGTATTACGTGTGTACAAGATCGTAATATAATCTTACTTTAGACTATATCTTGGTGGTGTTTGTTATAAACCTTTATTGGTGATTCGTTCTTCGTCTTGTGGATTTGCTTTAGCGTAAAGGTATGTAACCCTAATTCAATTAATTATAATTGTGTTAATTATGATCTTGTTAAATCGCTTCCGCTATATGTGTGCTTTGATCTCGTTTAGGGTTTTATATAAATGTTATCATGTTAATAAACTGACAGTGGCGTCGAGAGCCGTTTAAACATGTTATAATTATCGAAAATCTAAAGTTTTTTAACTAATAATTGTTTTGAGTTCAAACTACATGTTTTTAGGTTTTCTTAAAAATTGGGGTTTTGTTTCTTAAAAATTAGGGTTTTGGACGAATTTTAATAAAAAAAATGAATTATTTTTTAAACCCTAAATTACATGTGGGATGATTTTAGATTAAATTGCATGATTAATTGTTATGCCAAGACGATTGGTTACGATCCGTAGAGATTTAATTGTTAAGATTTGTGGGAGAATCACTAATAACGTGCATGTTTTCATGGATCGTAAAATATGTTTATATGATTTTATGTGCTACTTGTTTATTTGATTCAATAAATCTTGAATTATGGAAGAATTTTAAATGAATATAAAAACCTAGATTTAATGATTATAGAATAAATCGTATGCATGCGGCTATTTGATTTATTTATTACACATATAAATTGTTATTATGTGTTTATGATTTAGTTTTTTTCACTTGTTTATATTAAAATTGTTGAATTGTTGTAAACAAGTTTTTTTTTTGAAAATAAATAATATGGCTAAATCAGATTAAAAATCAAGATTTGTTAGAGATCTAAATTACATAAGATTACGGTGATTGGTGAATTGCAATAATAATCTAACGGTCTACTCCTTTTGACAAACTCTAAAGTGGTATAACGCACCGCTGGTCATGTACCCGGTTAAGGAAGGAGGTGTTGTGCCATTAGTCGCTGACCAAATTCCCGCCTCGCCTGTGCATCAAAATTGAAATTACCTACGATTATTATTTGAATTATACCTTAACGCTGATTTACCGCAAATTCACATCTGAAACACAATGAATAAGGGTATTGCTTTGTGCTTTAACCGAGTTCTAGAAAAGTACGTTGTGAATAGTTGTGGGTAAATTCTTTGATTGGTTTAACCAATACCTCAACATAATTCATGTAGAAATTTAGTCTCGTGAAAAATTTTACTAAATGTTTTATTAAACTTATGCTATGGAGTTGTATGCATGCTTCTCCATACACTGATTTTGACATTAAATTTATACCCTTAAAATTTAAGTCGAATGCTCCTAATTGACGAACACTTGAAATTACTACGTCATCAAATGATATTTTTGGATGATGTTGTGACGGAGAGAAAACTTTCATAGAATGAGAATTCGTATGATGGTTTTACGTTATTCAGATTAGACGACTTAATTAAGTTACTCAGTGACATCTGGAAACTTAAGGCATTCAGAAGGGATGAAACATGTTTACAATGCAAAACGTTCTTTTGGCAATGTAAATCCCTTAAATATCTAGAAATTGAAAATTGTTTGTCAATTGAATTGTTCGACAAGTCGCTATGTTGAGTATACTCATTACTAGCAGTTTAACTGATGTAATGGATTTATGTCAATATAGTTCTAGAATTGAAGTAAAATACTATGGTTTATATACCGGGGTAATTTTATTTTCTTGAAAGTATTTTGTTATCGAAAATACTATTATTTGAACTTATTTATGTAGAAATAGCTCAACCCGACAATAACACAACAAGTTCTACGTTCAAAGTGTTCTTTGATTGTCCTGAACTTACTGGCCCAAACTTCAATGATTGGTACCGCTCACTAAGAATTATCTTGAGAGTAGCGGGTACTATTGATATCTTGACTACTCCTTATCCAAGGAGGATCTTGCTGAAGGAGCTTCTAAAGCTCAAAGGCTTGAACACGCTGCTAATGTTAAGAAGCACTCATAGGTGGCTTGCTTAATGCTAGGAAAAATTGCTCCTCCACTTCAACAGAAGTATGAGCTATTTTCACCTAAGCGAATGCTTGATGAGCTCAAGGCTATGTTCGAGAAGCCGCGAGCGGTGGAGATCTACGACTTAGTAGATGCTTTGCATAGCTACAAGCAAACTCCTGGAAAGTCTGTTAGTGCCCATTACTTGGAGATGAGGGGTTATATGTAACATCTCATTGCACTAGGACATCCCTATGATCATAATATGGCTATCAACTTGATCAATGGATCTCTTAACAAGGATTTCCAAGATTTTGTTTGAAACTATAATATGCATTGCACGGGGAAGACAGTTAATGATTTGAATGCAATGCTCATTGACTATGAAAAAGGGTTAAATGACAAGGCATCTAATTCTACTCCTCATGTATTAACCATACAAAAGGGTAGAGTGAGTAAGCCAAAACCGCAAGCGAATAAGAAGAAAGGCAAAAGCAAGGATTATCAGGGCAAGCAAGTTGCGACTTATTCAAAACCTAAGAAGAACTTTGTAAAGAAGAATAAATCTCAGAAGGATGAGACTTGTCACCATTGCAAGGCAAGTGGTCACTGGAAGAGGAATTGCCTTCTTTACCTCGAAGAGTTGCGAGAAATAAAGAAGAAGTCTGAGCAGAGCGTTGCAGCTTCAGGTACTTTATTTATGATTGAATCATTCAATTTAACATACAAATTTAGTTCCTGGGAATATGATACGGGATGCGGTATTAACAATACACTTCATGGATTTAATCTGGAAAGGAAGCTATCCTATGGGGAACAATTTCTAAAAGTGGGCAATGGTGCACAAGCAGCAGTTGAAGCTATAGGAACATTTAATTTAGTTGTACCTTCGGGTTTAGTATTGATTTTAAATGATTGTCATTATGCACCTATAATTGTTAGGGGTGTTATTTTCTTTTCTTGTTTGTTGAATAATGGATTGGTTCACGCTATTGATTATAATGGAACTTCTGTTTGGAAAGATGGTATTTTCTATTTTAATGCAATTTCTGTGAATGGTGTGTTTGAAATAGACATGCAAGACAATGAATCCAAGAATAATAATAATTATGTTTTTAGCATGAATAAGAAGTGGAAGTTTGACAAGAACTCTTCTTATCTTTGGCATTGTAGACTTGCCCATATTGGAAGACTCATATACAAAAGTTTCAACGTGAAGGTCTTTTGGAAAATATCAACGATGAATCATTTGATAAATGAGAGTCTTGTATCTCTGGAAAGATGACAAAGAAACCTTTTAATAGCAATATTGAAAGAGCTACTGATCTACTTGGATTAATACATACTGATGTGTGTGGACCACTTAGACATATGTCAAGGAAAGGTGCTAGCTACTTCTTAACATTTACGGATGATTATAGCCGTTATGGTTATGTTTATTTACTTAAGAATAAACATGAGGTATTTGAAACATTCAGAGTGTTTAAAGCAAAAGTGGAACTACAACTAGGAAAGAAGAATAAAGCTCTTCGTTCTGATAGAGGTGGTGAATATTTAAGTCAAGAGTTTATAGATTATCTAAGTGAGAATGGAATTGTTCAGCATCTTACTTCTCCCTATACTCCACAAAAATGGTCTTTCTGAAATGAGAAATCGTACATTATTAGATATGGTGCGATCTATGTTTAATCTTATAACTTTACCTTTATCCTTTTAGGATTATGCTTTAGAATTTGTTGTTCGTATTTTAAATATGGTTCCCACAAAGAAGGTCGATAAAACAGCATATGAACTATGGCATGGAAAAAATCCATATCTGTCTTATTAAAGGTCTGGGGTTGCGAGGTGTATGTGAAACATGACTCGGGTGACAAAATCCAACAACTCGATGTGTTTCGATTCTTCCGAACAAGAGAGGTTTTGTGAAATGTATCTCTGTAGGATACCCTAAGCAAAACTATGGGTTACTACTTTTATTATCCACCTGAGAACAAAGTGATTGTTGCTAGGTATGGAGACTTCCTTGAAAGTTATCTTGTAAATCAAGAATTCAGTGGGATAAATTATGATCTTGAAGAGAGTCATATAGATACATTACCTTCTAAAAACACTAGCGAAATAATTCCTATAGAACCAGAAAGTCTGGCGATTCTACTGGAATTAGTTCCTCTACATAGATCCATAAGGATTAAAAAAGAAAATATCAATATATGTCTTAACATAGAGGATGATGATGAAGTAGGGGATCTTGGTGAACCTGCTAATTATAAATCCGCCATGCTTGATCCTGAAATGGATAAGTGGATGGTTGCTTTGGATGAGGAAATGAAATCCATGAATGTTAACGATGTTTGGATTCTTGTAGATCCTCCACAAAATGCTAAAGTAGTGAGACATAAGTGGATATACAAGAAGAAAACCGACATGGACGGAAAAGTGCAACCCTATAAAGCTGGTTTAGTAGCTAAAGGTTTTACTCAAACTTTTGGCTTAGACTACGAGGAGACATTTTTCGCCTATAGCAGACTTAAGAGCTATTAGGATTCTCGTAGCTATAGCAGCATACTATGACTATGAAATATGGCAAATGGATGTTAAAACTGCCTTCTTGAACGGTCGCTATGATGAAGACATCTATATGCAGCAACCAGAAGGGTATGTTGATCCTAAGAATCCAGGACACGTGTGCAAACTTCAAAGATCTATTTATGGTTTGAAGCAAGCATCACGTCAATGGAATAAACGATTTGATGAAGAAATCAAAAACTTTGGATTTATTCAAAATCATGATGAGCCATGTGTATATCGCAAAGCTAGTGGGAGTGTTGTAGTATTTCTAGTCCTATATGTTGATGACATATTAATCATGGGAAGTTTCATACCAAGACATAAAGCTGTTAAGGATTATCTTGGTAAATATTTTTCTATGAAGGATTTAGAAAAAGCTGCATACATTCTGGGAATTAAGATCTATCGAGATAGGAAAAGACAGTTAATTGGTCTAAGTCAAGATGCTTATATAGATAAGATATTGAAGAAGTATAATATGCATAATTCCAAGAAAGGTTTTCAACCTATGGAAGTTAAGCACAATATAAGTCATGAGATGGATGCATCAACTCCTAAAGAGGAGGCATACATGCAGAAGGTGCCTTACGCTTTGGCTGTAGGATCTATTATGTATGATGTAAGATGCACAAGGCCTGATGTGGCGTTTTCTCAGAACTTGGTCAGTAGATACCAACAGAGTCCAGGGAAGCTCCACTGGACTGCTGTCAAACATATTCTAAAGTATTTGAGGAGTATGAAATATATGTTTCTGGTATTTGGAGGGAAACCAGACACATAACTGAATGTGACAGGTTTTTGTGATGCGTCCTGGCAATGTGATAAAGACGATACAAAGTCTCAGTCGGGTTATGTTTTTGTTATCAATGGAGGAGCAGTTGACTAGAGGAGCAAGAAGCAGACAACGATTGTAATACATGCTACTAAATCTAAGTACATGGCTGCTTCAGAAGCTGCAATGGAAGCTGTTTGGATTAGGAAGTTTATTGGAGATCTTGGAGTGATTCCTTCAATAAAAGAACCTATTGATATATATTGCGACAATTTTGCTGCAATTATATTCGCCAATGATTCTGGAGTCATGAAAGGCGCCAGACACTTTATGCGTAGACATCACTACATCCGAGAACAAGTTGAAGCTCGTGAAATCAAATTAATAAATGTTCACACAGATGATAACGTAGCTGGTCCTTCTATTAAGGCTTTGCCTAGACCAAAGGTAGTTAAGCATGCCAAGGCGATTGGTTACGATCCGTAGAGATTTAATCGTTAAGATTTGTGGGAGAATATGTGATAACGTGCATGTTTTCATGGATCGTAAAATATGTTTATATGATTTTATGTGCTACTTGTTTATTTGATTCAATAAATCTTGAATTAGGGAAGACTTTTATATGAGTATAAAAACCTAAATTTGATTATTATTGAATAAATCGTATGCATGTGACTATTTGATTTATTTATTGCACATATAAATTGTTATTATGTGTTTAGGATTTAGTTTTTTTTACTTGTTTATATTAAAATAGTTTAATTGTTGTAAACAAGGTTTTTTTGAAAAGAAATAATATGGACTAAATCATATTAAAAATAAAGATTTGTTAGAGATCTAAATTACATAAGAATACGTTGATTGGTGAATTGCACTAATAATCTAATGGCCTACTCATTTTGACAAACTATAAAGTGGGTATAACGCACCGCTGTTCATGTACCCAGTTAAGGAAGGAGGTGTTATGCCATTAGTCGCTGACCAAATTCTCGGCTCGCCTTGGCGTCAAAATTAAAATTACCTACAATTATTATTTGAATTATACCTTAAGGTTGATTTACCGCAAATTCACATCCGAAACACAATGAATAAGGGTATTGCTTTGTGCTTTAGCCAAGTTCTAGAAAAAGTACGTTGTGAATAGTTGTGGGTAAATTCTTTGATTGGTTTAACCAATACCTCAACATAATTTATGTAGAAATTTAGCCTCGTGAAAAAGTTTACTACATGTTTTATTAAACTTATTGTATGCATGCTTCTCCATACATTGATTTTGACATCAAATTTATACCCTTAAAATTTAAGTCAAATTCTTCTAATTGATGAACACTTGAAATTACTACGTCATCAAATGAGATTTTTGGATGATATTTTAATGGATAGAAAACTTTCATAGAATTAGAATTCGTATGATGGTTTTATGTTATTTATATTAGACGACTTAATTAAGTTACTCAATGAGATTTGGAAACTTAAGGCATTCAGAAGGGAAAAAACATGTTTACAATGCAAAACGTTCTTTTGGCAATGTAAATCCCTTAAATATCAAGAAATTGAAAATTGTTTATCAATTAAACTGTTCGACAAGTCGCTATGTTGAGTACATTCATTACTAGCAGATCAACTGATGTAATGGATTTATGTCAATATAGTTTTAGAATCCAGGGAAAATACTATGGTTTATATACTGGGGTAATTTTATTTTCTTAAAAGTATTTTATTATCGAAAATACTAATATTTGAACTTATTTCTGTAGAAATAGCTCAACCCGACAATAACACAATAAGTTCTGCGTTCCAAGCGTTCTTTGATCGTCCTGAACTTACTGGCCCAAACTTCAATGATTGGTATCGCTCACTAAGAATTATCTTGAGAGTAGCGGGTACTATTGATATCTAGACTATTCCTTATCCGGAGAATCTTGCTGAAGGAGCTTCTTAAGTGCAAAGGCTTGAACACGCTGCTAATGTTAAGAAGCACTCAGAGGTGGCTTGCTTAATGCTAGGAAAAATGGCTCATCCACTTCAACATAAGTATGAACTATTTTCACCTAATCGAATGCTTGATGAGCTCAAGGCTATGTTCGAGAAGCCACAAGCTGTGGAGATCTACGACTTAGTAGTTGCTTTGCATAGCTGCAAGCAAACTCCTGAAAAGTTTGTTAGAGATGAGGGGTTATATGGAACAACTCATTGCACTAGGACATCCCTATGATCATAATATGGCTATCAACTTGATCAATAGATCCCTTAACAAGGATTTCAATGATTTTGTTCGAAACTATAATATGCATTGCACGGAGAAGACAGTTAATGATTTGCATGCAATGCTCATTGACTATGAAAAGGGGTTAAAGGACAAGGCATCTACTTCTACTACTTCTGTATTAACCATACAAAAGGGTAGAGTGAGTAAGCCAAAACCGAAAGCGAATAAGAAGAAAGGCAAAGGCAAGGTTGATAAGGGCCAGCAAGTTGCGACTTATTAGAAACCTAAGGAGAACTTTGTAAAGAAGAATAAATCTCAGAAGGATGAGACTTGTCACCATTTCAAGGCAAGTGGTCACTGGAAGAGGAATTGCCCTCTTTACCTCGAAGAGTTGCGAGAAATAAAGAAGAAGTCTGAGCAAAGCGCTGCAGCTTCAGGTACTTTATTTATGATTGAATTATTCAATTTAACATACAAATTCAGTTCCTGGGTATATGATACAGGATGCGTTATTAACATTTGTAATACGTTGCATCGATTTAATCAGAAAAGGAAGCTATCCTATAGGGAACAATTTCTAAAAGTGGGCAATGGCGCACAAGCAGCAGTTGAAGCTATAGGAGCATTTAATTTAGTTTTACCTTCGGGTTTAGTAATATTTTAAATGATTGTCATTATGCACCTACAATTGTTAGGGGTGTTATTTCCTTTTCTTGTTTGTTGAATAATGGATTGGTTCACGCTATTGATAATAATGGAATTTCAATTTGGAAAAACGGTATTTTCTATTTTAATGCAATTTCTGTGAATGGTGTGTTTGAAATAGACATGCATGATAATGAATCCAAGAATAATAATAATTATGTTTTTAGCATGAATAAGAAGAGGAAGTTTGACAAGAACTCTTCTTATCTTTGGCATTGTAGACTTGCCCATATTGGGAAGACTCGTATACAAAAGCTTTAATGTGAAGGTCTTTTGAAAAATATCAACGATGAATCATTTGATAAATGTGAGTCTTGTGTCTCTGGAAAGATGACCAAGAAACCTTTTAATAGCAATATTGAAAAAGCTACTGATCTACTTGGATTAATACATACTGATGTGTGTGGACCACTTAGACATGTGTCAAGGAAACGTGCTAGCTACTTCTTAACATTTACGGATGATTATAGCCGTTATAGTTATGTTTATTTACTTAAGCATAAACACGAGGTGTTTGAAACATTCAGAGTGTTTAAAGCAAACGTGGAACTGCAACTAGGAAAGAAGATTAAAGCTCTTCGTTCTGATAGAGGTGGTGAATATTTAAGTCAAGAGTTTATAGATTATCTAAGCGAGAATAGAATTGTTCAGCATCTTACTTCTCCCTATACTCCATAACAAAATGGTCTATACAAAATGAGAAATCGTACATTATTAGATATGGTGCGATCTATGTTTAATCTTACAACTTTACCTTTATCCTTTTTAGGATTATGCTTTAGAATCTGTTGTTCGTATTTTAAATATGGTTACCACAAAGAAGGTCGATAAGACACAGTATGAACAATGGCATGGCAAAAATCCATATTTGTCTTATTAAAGGTCTGGTGTTGCGAGGCGTATGTGAAACGTGACTCAGATGACAAACTCCAACAACGATATGTGAAATGTATCTTTGTAGGATATCCTAAGGAAACTATGGGTTACTACTTTTATATCCACCTGAGAATAAAGTGATTGTTGCTAGGTATGGAGACTTCCTTGAAAGTGATCTTGTAAATCAAGAATTCAGTGGGAGAAATTATGATCTTGAAGAGAGTCATATAGATACATTACCTTCTGAAAACACTAGCGAAATAAATCCTGTAGAACCAAAAAGTCTGGCGATTCCACTAGAATTAGTTCCTCAACATAGATCTGCAAGGATTAAAAAAGCAAATAGCAATATATGTCTTAACATTGAGGATGATGATGAAGTAGGGGATCTTGGTGAACCTGCTAATTATAAATCCGCCATGCTTGATCCTGAAATGGATAAGTGGATGGTTGCTATGGATGAGGAAATGAAATCCATGAAAGTTACTAATGTTTGGATTCTTGTAGATGCACCACAAAATGCTAAGTAGTGAGACATAAGTGGATATACAAGAAGAAAACCGACATGGACGGAAAAGTACAATCCTATAAAGCTCGTTTAGTAGCTAAAGGTTTTACTCAAACTTTTGGCTTAGACTACGAGGAGACGTTTTTCACCTGTAGTAGACTTAAGAGCTATTAGGATTCTCATAGCTATAGCAGCATACTATGACTATGAGATATGGCAAATGGATGTTAAAACTGCCTTCTTGAACAGTCGCTTAGATGAAGACATCTATATGGAGCAACCAGAAGGGTATGTTGATCCTAAGAATCCAGGACACATGTGCAAACTTCAAAGATCTATTTATGGTTTGAAGCAAGCATCACGTCAATGGAATAAACGATTTGATGAAGAAATAAAAAATTTGGATTTATTCAAAATCTTGATGAGCCATGTGTATATCGCAAAGCTAGTGGGAGTGATGTAGTATTTCTAGTCCTATATGTTGATGACATATTAATCATGGGAAGTAACATACCAAGTCTTAAAGCTGTTAAGGATTATCTTGGTAAATGTTTTTCTATGAAGGATTTAGAAGAAGTTGCATACATTCTGGGAATTAAGATCTATTGAGATAGGAAAAGACGGTTAATTGGTCTAAGTCAAGATGCTTATATAGATAAGATATTGAAGAAGTATAATATATATAATTCCAAGAAAGGTTTTCAACCTATGGAAGTTAAGCATAATCTAAGTCATGAGATGGATGCATCAACTCCTAAAGAGGAGGCATACATGCAGAAGGTGCCTTACGCTTCGGCTGTAGGATCTATTATGTATGATGTAAGATGCACAAGGCATGTTGTGGCGTTTGCTCAGAACTTGGTCAATAGATACCCACAGAATCCAATAAAGCTCCACTGGACTGCTGTTAAACATATTCTAAAGTATTTGAGGAGTATGAAAGATATGTTTGGTATTTGGAGGGAAACAAGACACATAACTGAATGTGACAGGTTTTTGTGATGCGTCCTGGAAATGTGATAAACACGATACGAAGTCTCAGACGGGTTATGTTTTTGTTATCAATGGAGGAGCAGTTGACTAGAAGAGCAAGAAGTAGACAACGATTGCAATACATGCTACTAAATCTGAGTACATGGCTGTTTCAGAAGCTGCAATGGAAGTTGTTTGGATTAGGAAGTTTATTGGAGATCTTGGAGTGATGCCTTCAATAAAAGAATCTATTGATATATATTGCGACAATTCTGCTGCAATTATATTCGTCAATGATTCTGGAGTCATGAAAGGCGTCAGACACTTTATGCGTAGACATCACTACGTCGAAGAACAATTTGAAGCTCGTGAAATCAAATTAATAAATGTTCACACAGATGATAACGTAGCTGGTCCTTTTACTAAGGCTTTGCCTAGACCAAGGGTAGTTAAGCATGCCAAGGCGATTGGTTACGATCCGTAGAGATTTAATTGTTAAGATTTGTGGGAGAATATGTGATAACGTGCATGTTTTCATGGTTCTTAAAATATGTTTATATGATTTTATGTGCTACTTGTTTATTTGATTCAATAAATCTTGAATTAGGGAAGACTTTTATATGAGTATAAAAATCTAGATTTGATGATTATTGAATAAATCGTATGCATGTGGCTATTTGATTAATTTATTGCACATATAAATTGTTATTATGTGTTTATGATTTAGTTTTTTTTACTGTTTATATTAAAATAGTTGAATTGTTGTAAACAAGGTTTTTCTTTGAAAAGAAATAATATGGACTAAATCATATTAAAAATAAAGATTTGTTAGAGATCTAAATTACATAAGATTGCGTTGATTGGTGAATTGCAATAATAATCTAACGGCCTACTCATTTTGACAAACTATAAAGTGGGTATAACGCACCGCCGGTCATGTACCCGGTTAAGGAAGGAGGTGTTATGCCATTAGTCGCTGACCAAATTCCCGACTCGCCTGTGCATCAAAATTGAAATTACCTACAATTATTATTTGAATTATACCTTAAGGTTGATTTACCGCAAATTCACATCCGAAACACAATGTATAAGGGTATTGCTTTGTGCTTTAGCCAAGTTCTAGAAAAAGTACGTTGTGAATAGTTGTGGGTAAATTCTTTGATTGGTTTAACCAATACCTCAACATAATTTATGTAGAAATTTAGTCTCGTGAAAAAGTTTACTACATGTTTTATTAAACTTAAGCCATGGAGTTGTATGCATGCTTCTCCATACAATGATTTTGACATCAAATTTATACCCTTAAAGTTAAGTCAAATTCTTCTAATTGACGAACACTTGAAATTACTATGTCATCAAATGAGATTTTTGGATGATATTGTGATGGATAGAAAACTTTCATAGAATGAGAGTTCGTGTGATGGTTTTACGTTATTCAGATTAGACGACTTAATTAAGTTACTTAGTGAGATCTGGAAACTTAAGGCATTCAGAAGGGAAAAAATATGTTTACAATGCAAAACGTTCTTTTGGCAATGTAAATCCCTTAAATATCTAGAAATTAAAAATTGTTTGTCAATTGAATTGTTCGACAGGTCGCTATGTTGAGTACATTCATTACTAGCATATCAACTGATGTAATCAATTTATGTCAATATAGTTTTAGAATTCAAGGAAAATACTATGGTTTATATACAAGGGTAATTTTATTTTATTGAAAGTATTTTGTTATCGAAAATACTAATATTTGAACTTATTTTTGTAGAAATAGCTCAACCCGACAATAACATAATAAGTTCTGCGTTCAAAGCGTTCTTTGATCGTCCTGAACTTACTGGCCCAAACTTCAATGATTGGTACCGCTCACTAAGAATTGTCTTGAGAGTAGCGGGTACTATTGATATCTTGACTACTCCTTATCCGGAGAATCTTGCTGAAGGAGCTTTTGAATCCCAAAGGCTTGAACACGCTGCTAATGTTAAGAAGCACTCAGAGGTGGCTTGCTTAATGCTAGGAAAAATGGCTCATCCACTTCAACATAAGTATGAGCTATTTTCACCTAAGCGAATGCTTGATAAGCTCAAGGCTATGTTCGAGAAGCCACAAGCTGTGGAGATCTACGACTTAGTAGATGCTTTGCATAGCTGCAAGCAAACTCCTGGAAATTCTGTTAGTGCCCATTAAGATGAGGGGTTATGTGGAACAAGTCATTGCACTAGGACATCCCTATGATCATAATATGGCTATCAACTTGATCAATATATCCCTTAACAAGGATTTCAATGATTTTGTTTGAAACTATAATATGCATTGCACGGGGAAGATAGTTAA
The DNA here is from genome assembly GCA_025667525.1 of Glebionis coronaria. Classification (NCBI taxonomy): domain Eukaryota; kingdom Viridiplantae; phylum Streptophyta; class Magnoliopsida; order Asterales; family Asteraceae; genus Glebionis; species Glebionis coronaria. The sequence goes on along the minus strand of JANFOE010001107.1, from coordinate 35,143 downwards.
TGATTTGCATGCAATGCTCATTGACTATGAAAAGGGGTTAAAGGACAAGACATCTACTTCTACTCCTCATGTATTAACCATACAAAAGGGTAGAGTGAGTAAGCCAAAACCAAAAGCGAATAAGAAGAAAGGCAAAGGCAAGGGTGATATGGGCAAGGAAATTGCGACTTATTCGAAACCTAAGGAGAACTTTGTAAAGAAGAATCAATCTCAGACGGATGAGACTTGTCACCATTGCAAGGCAAGTGGTCACTGGAAGAGGAATTGCCCTCTTTACCTCGAAGAGTTGCGAGAAATAAAGAAGAAGTCTGATCAGAGCGTTGTAGCTTCAGGTACTTTATTTATGATTGAATTATTCAATTTAACATACAAATTAAATTCTTGGGTATAGGATACGGGATGTTGTATTAACATTTATAAAACGCTGTAAGGATTTAATCTGTAAAAGAAGTTATCATATGGGGAAACATTTCTGCAAGTGGGCAATGGCGCACAAGCAGCATTTGAAGCTATAGGAGCATTTAATTTAATTTTACCTTCGGGTTTAGTACTGATTTTAAATGATTGTCATTATGCACCTACAATTGTTAGGGGTGTTATTTCCTTTTCTTGTTTGTTGAATAATGGATTCGTTTACACTATTGATAATAATGGAATTTCTGTTTGGAAAGATGGTATTTTCTATTTTAATGCAATTTCCGTGAATGGTGTGTTTGAAATAGACATGCATGAAAATGAATCCAAAATTAATAATAATGATGTTTTAGCATGAATAAGAAAAGGAAGTTTGACAAGAACTCTTCTTATCTTTGGCATTGTAGACTTGCCCATATTAGGAAGACTCGTATACAAAAGCTTCAACGTGAAGGTCTTTTGGAAAATATCAATGATGAATCATTTGATAAATGTGTGTCTTATATCTCTAGAAAGATGACCAAGAAACCTTTATTAGCAATATTGAAAGAGCTACTGATCTACTAGGATTAATACATACTGATGTGTATGGACCACTTAGACATGTGTCAAGGAAAGGTGCTAGCTACTTCTTAACATTTACAGATGATTATAGCCGTTATGGTTATGTTTATTTACTTAAGCATAAACATGAGGTATTTGAAACATTCAAAGTGTTTAAACAGAAGTAGAACTGCAACTAGGAAAGAAGATAAAGCTCTTCGTCCTGATAGAGGTGGTGAATATTTAAGTCAAGAGTTTATAGATTATCTAAGTGAGAATGGAATTGTTCAGCATCTTACTTCTCCCTATACTCCACAACAAAATGGTGTATCCAAAAGGAGAAATCATACATTATTAGATATGGTGCGATCTATGTTTAATCTTACAACTTTACCTTTATCCTTTTGGGATTATGCTTTAGAATGTGTTGTTCGCATTTTAAATATGGTTCCCACAAAGAAGGTCGATAAGACAACATATGAACTATGGCATGGCAAAAATCCATATTTGTCTTATTTAGAGGTCTGGGGTTGTGAGGCGTATGCGAAACGTGACTCGTGTGACAAACTCCAACAACGAACTGTGAAATGTATCTTTGTAGGATACCCTAAGGAAACTATGGGTTACTACTTTTATTATCAACCTGAGAACAAAGTGATTGTTGCTAGGTATGGAGACTTCCTTGAAAGTGATCTTGTAAATCAAGAATTCAGTGGGAGAAATTATGATCTTGAAGAGAGTCATATAGATACATTACCTTCTGAAAACACTAGCGAAATAATTCCTGTAGAACCAGAAAGTCTGGCGGTTCCACCGGAATTAGTTCCTCTGCATAGATCCGCAAGGATTAAAAACGCAAATAGCAATATATGTCTTAACATATAGGATGCTGATGAAGTAGGGGATCTTGGTGAACCTGCTAATTATAAATCCGCCATTCTTGATCCTGAAAAGGATAAGTGGATGGTTGCTATGGATGAGGAAATGAAATCCATGAAAGTTAATGATGTTTGGATTCTTGTAGATCCATCACAAAATGCTAAAGTAATGAGACATAAGTGGATATACAGGAAGAAAACCGACATGGATGGAAAAGTACAATCCTATAAAGCTCGTTTAGTAGCTATAGGTTTTACTCGAACTTTTGGAGTAGACTACGAGGAGACATTTTTCTCCTGTAGTAGACTTAAGAGCTATTAGGATTCTCATAGCTATAGCAGCATACTATGACTATGAGATATGGCAAATGGATGTTATAACTGCCTTCTTGAACGTCACTTAGATTAAGACATCTATACGCAGCAACCAGAAGGGTATGTTGATCCTAAGAATCTAGGACACGTGTGCAAACTTCAAAGATCTATTTATGGTTTAAAGCAAGCATCACGTCAATGGAATAAACGATTTGATGAAGAAATCAATAAATTTGGATTTATTCAAAATCGTGATGAGCCATGTGTATATCGCAAAGCTAGTGGGAGTGATGTAGTATTTCTAGTCCTATATGTTGATGACATATTAATCATGGGAAGTAACATGCCAAGACTTAAAACTGTTAAGGATTATCTTGGTAAATGTTTTTCTATGAAGGATTTAGAAGAAGCTGCATACATTCTGGGAATTAAGATCTATCGAGATAGGAAAAGACGGTTAATTGGTCAAAGTCAAGATGCTTATATAGATAAGATATTGAAGAAGTATAATATGCATAATTCCAAGAAAGGTTTCAACCTATGGAAGTTAAGCACAATCTGAGTCATGAGATGGATGCATCAACTCCTGAAGATGAGGCATACATGCAGAAGGTGCCTTACGCTTCGGCTGTAGGATCTATTATGTATGTTGTAAGATGCACAAGACCTGATGTGGCGTTTGCTCAGAACTTAGTCAGTAGATACCAACAGAATCCAGGGAAGCTCCACTGGACTGCTGTCAAACATATTCTAAAGTATTTGTGGATTACGAAAGATATGTTTTTGGTATTTAAGGAAACCAGACACAGAACTGAATGTGACAGATTTATGTGATGCGTCTTGGCAATGTGATAAAGACGATACGAAGTCTCGGACGGGTTACGTTTTTGTTATCAATGGAAGAGCAGTTGACTGGAAGAGCAAGAAGCAGACAACGAATGCAATGCATGCTACTCAATCTGAGTACATGGCTGCTTCAGAAGCTGCAATGGAAGCTGTTTGGATTAGGAAGTTTATTGGAGATCTTGGAGTGATGCCTTCAATAAGAGAACCTATTGATATATATATATTGCGACAATTCTGCTGCAATTATTGATGACGTATAGTCCCTAGTCGGGCTAGACAGACCTGCTCACGGGTACTACCCGCATCCATCAGGAATGGATTGGATACTTGTGCGATGTGCGCGCGCATCCCAGGAGGCCCGGTAAGCCGTTGTCGCACATAAAGCTGATTACTTAGCCAGGTCCTCGTCGCAGCGCGACAGGATCAGACAGAATATAACCTATATTATAGGTATATTCGCCTAAGTAAAAGTGATATACACTTGCCTTAGTTAGATAATGAAGATCAAGCTATTTCGAGTCATTATCTCTTTCTTAGGCCGCAAGAACAGGGAGCCCATCCTAGACTCTCTCGGGTATAAAAGGAACCCCACGGTTCCACAAAGGTACGATACACACAATACCCTAAACACTTACATACTCAAACCGATTACTTACTCTCACGCCACAGTCTAATCGTGGGTCACAAACCCACTGTAAGCCTAACGGTATCTGTTTAGTGCGCAGGGTCCTTAAACAAGTTTCACTTGGTGCAAGAGCTGGAGTCCACAAGACCCCGAATTAAGCCTAATTCGGGTCAAGCTCGGTCCATCCAACTTTTGTATCAATAAGTTGGCGCCATCCGTGGGACCCTATACTAAACTCTAGCCAATGACAAAAAACGGCGTAAACCCGCCCCCACCCAAAGGTGGATCCAAGAAGCAAACAGGTCCGCACACTAGCAGCGAACCTAACAACTCAGGACGCGGGGGGAAGGGATCGCATGTGTCTTTCCCCTCACTAATAACCGCTACCCTACAGACAGCGGGGGAGGCATCGTCCTCTCGGGAGATCCTTGACCCAGGCAACAGGGACGCTCAAGGTACAAGAGTCGTGACAGACCCATGAACCGAGGTGGAGACCCCTCCCTTGACAAAGCAGAGCATGAGCGACTATGTCGCATAAAACTATAAGGCCTTACTCCCACTCATGAAGGCGCAAAGGAAGGTAAACCCGGCGAGGGACCTCCGGATTAGCCTAGACTTCGATAAGGAATCTAGAGAAACCAGGAAGGAAAGCAGAAAGAAACGAAGAACAACCGAGATCCAGACGGATGCTCCTTCCATTGAAGACGCATCGTCCTCGGACGACTCTAGGGATCCCGATGGAGAAGACGGCTTTATCACGCCGGTCAACAATCATCGGCGCGCGAGCGTGAAGGATAGGCTAGGCCCCGACCCCACGGGCAGACAAAGCGCCCTCGATAGGTTGGGTCCTTTGGAAAAGTTTGGATACCAGGACCCGCGAGGACAGGAGATAAACAGGAGCGCTAGGAGGACGAGCAGGAGAAATTCCTCAAGCGAAGACTCCTGGGACTCTAATGGCAGCGACCGCCATCCTCGCCATAAAAGGGTCGCACCATCATCCACTAAGGATTCTGATTCCTCTGAGTATGACAGAAGAAGCAACAGGACACCTAAGAGGCCAAGGGTACAAGGTGAAGACCAATGGACTCTACCCTGGCGTCGAGAGAAAGGAAGCGCGTTTTCGGAGCGCATAACTACTTTCAAGGATAACAAAAAGAGACGTATGTCGTCCAATGTCAAGACCTATGACGGTACGACAGATCCGGATGATCACCTAAAAGTGTTAGAGTCTCAGTCTGGAATAGAACAATGGCATGAGGCTGTGTGGTGTCATATGTTCAACTCAACGCTCATCGGAAACGCTCGAACCTGGTTCGACCGCCTTCCGTGAAGAAGGGTTAATGGGTTTGAAGAGCTTAGGATGGCGTTCAGAAGGAATTACGTGCAACAAAAGAAGTACGACAAAAATCCCGTCTCGCTTGCAAGAGTGAAACAGAGGCATAACGAAAGCCTTGAATATTTCTTGGAACGTTTCAAATCTGAGTGCAACCAGATAAAGGATTGCCCGGAGATTCTCAAAATTTCTGGATTTCTCGCAGGGATCATCAACCCTGACCTAATAAAGAAGCTGAACGATAAAAACCCGACAGCGTTTGATGAGGTGATGAAGAAGGTCCTTGCGTTTATCCAGGGAGAAACCGTAGCAGCAGATAGCAGGCAGATGACGTCAGGTTATAAGTACCAAGACCGACCCAAGAAACAGTCATATGGGAAAAACATTAGTCGCACGTTGGACTTCCAAGGAACAGTAAAGAATGGGCGCAATAATAACAATAGCAAGTTTACCCCGCTGCAAAAGACACCCAGGGAAATATTTCTATCAGAAGGAGCAAGCTTTCCAAAGCCTATCCCAATGATGGGGCCAGCAGACAAGCGGGATAACACAAAGCATTGCGAGTACAACGATGATAAGGGGCATGCCACTGATGAGTGCATTCAGTTGAAAAGGCACATTGAAAGTCTGGTCAAGGCAGGAAAGTTAAACCACCTAATAAGAGACTAGAGGAAGAGCGTGGACGCAAAGAATGGTGACGCAAAAAAGCAGAAGGACAAGCCCATAACCATATACATGGTAGAAAAGGAAAAGTCTTTCATGCAGAGGAGAGTGGTGGCAGAATTTTCGTACGATAAGGAAATAGCATTCCCTATCCTCTCAGACAATGACTACAGAATTGGATCACTGACTATTGAAATAAGTCTCGGGGGCCACACCATAGGGGAGATATGCGTTGATGGAGCGTCGGCAGCAAACATATTAAATGAACACTATTTCGCACAACTACCATGGGAAATAAGGAAAGAACTAGAAGAAACCACACAGATCCTTACGGGTTTTAACGGTGAAAAAACTAGGCCACTAGGACATCTCTACACACGGGTGACTATTGGGAGTGCAGGACACTCGACGACGGATTGGATGGATTTCATGATCATGCGGTCTCAATCGTCGTACAATGGGATAATTGGACAGCCGGCGCTGAAGGCATTGCGTGTAGTACCTTCCACAGTACATGGTATGTTCAAATTCCCAGTACAAGATGGGGTATGCACCATACGCAATATAGACACACTCGAAGGGGGAAGCAGCACTTCTAGCCGTAGCATGAAAAGAAATGGCGCAGATAGCAGTTCACGCGACACAGAATCCAGTCCAAAGAGGATAAAAAGAAGAAAGTCTTCCCCAGAGGAGTCCCAGGCTGGGAGCATATTTGTGCGCGAAGGGTCGTCACCAGGACCACTATGGGTCCTCTTCTCAATAGGATTCGCAGGAAAGGGGGGACCAGATGTGGGGTTTGTCCTCACAAATCAAGGTGACATAAAAATTACCTACGCGTTGTTATTTGACTTCCCCACAACTGGCATAGAAGTAGACTTTGAAGCCCTCATTGCAGGTCTAAGAATGGCGCTCAGGATGGGCATGAAAAAGCTAGTGGCCTACACATACAACCCTCTGGTGGCGAGTAGGGTCGCAGGACCATATGAGTCGAGAGGAGCTGTGCTAACCCAGTACACAAAGGAAATAAGGGATATGGTAGGGCAGTTTGAGGAGTTTGCTATAAAGAAGGTCACGAAGGAACAAGGCAAAATTGCAGTTGACATGGACCAAATTTTAATTGTGGATATGGATAAACCTCCTAGCCACGTCCTAGTTAATTTTATCTTACACAAAAGTATAAGTGTGGATACTGAACCAATAACTTGGATGACACCTATCAAAAAATTCCTATCGCATAACAAGTTACCGTGCAGTAGGAGGAAGGCTAGGCAAATACAGGCGCGAGCTAGGCGTTTCAAAATCATTAAAGGAGCGTTGTACAAACAATCGAGCGAGGGAAAAATGTTGCAGTTCCTAGCACCAGGCCAGGCCTGTCAGCAGTAGAAGCCGCGCACAGAAGAATGTGCCCTCATGGACCGATAGCAGTGGCTGAGGAAATTACTCGCTCATGATACTTTTGGCCATTTGTGCACACGGATGTTCGTAAAAGAGTAGGACGTTGCCATAGATGCAAGGCAGACTCAAGGCGAAGGATGAATTCTAACGTAGTTATAGGTCCACCTGTAACCAGGGGTGCAAAGGGAGGTGGAATATTCTAAAGGTTAAGGCGTACTATCGGTTCCCTAGCAACATCGGTAGGCAATATGGCGTGACGGGCAGTAGCAATGTTCCCATCCCAGGAGGATCACCAGCAACGACGCAGAGGAGCAGTCGTCCCCGCATGTAGGACAAACGCTCACGCTTTACGGCAGCAGGATCGTCGGGGCGCGCTACTAACTATGCGGAACTCGCAACAGCAACAGAAAGCAAAAAAGATACTCTCACAGGCTGGGATGGATGAAAGTAGCTATGCGGAGTTAGCATCCAGCTCTGTGAGGAGTGACTTGAAGGGGGACCAGAATTTCGGGCGGTATTCTCCTTGAGATATCGCATAGTTGGCATGGACCATTTTCTTGGCTACTGTAGCCCCCAATAAGGATCCATGTATCTTTTCTTTTTAATCGTTTTTAGGTTTTCTTTCTTTTTTGGTATTTGTTTCAAAACATTTGCAAAGAGTATGAATAAAATGTTGCGGTTCCTAGCTAGTTCCGCAGTCCAAATGATGTTTTTGTTTCTTATCTTTAATGCATGCAAGTATTGTTTCTTCTCTGAAACATAAATTTAGCCTTCCAATGTACATGTACAAATAACGTTTCCAGGCGAAATAAGAGGAAAAAGTTTACCCTACTAATTAGACTTGTCGCGTAAGAGGGATGCACCCCCAGCGGCGCCGGATCAGGTATCCTTTGTTAGGAAGCTTTGACGTTGTGGTAAGTATCGCAATCCTCATACTTTATGACAGATAGGCACAATGTGCACGCCTAACAAACATGTCATTTTCAATGACATTGCTTATGGTAGTAGTGGCAAGACCATACGTAATGACCTTTCGACTCGCCCATAAGTCTAGAGTCTCACTCATAGGGGTGTACTCATTAACAGGCGTTCTCCCTCACAAATCTTAGGTGTGGGTGTAGAAACCTGGATACATATATATACGACTATACATGAACATAATGCAGGACGTTATGTACTTACAAACATATGGGTCGATATTATAATTGTACAAATTATTAATTTACAAGACTAGTGTTTTCAAGTTACAACAACAAATACGGTGAGGCAAGACACCTTCTATAAAAGGTCGCTCGTTGACAGCGGCCTCTTTAACCTACGATGAAGGGGGTTCAGTGATGCGCGACGCTGTGCCCATGCCCTTTTCATATATTGCAGCACGCACAGATGGTATATATCGTGGGACGGAAGACTCACAGGCACACCATCAGATGGGCTAGGATGTGCTAGGCCTAAGCCAATGGAGACACCTTTAGTGGGGTGCGATTTTTCTTCGCGACGCGTCTCACGTGTTGCATCAACTTATCCTCCAACGAAACCAGAATGGGCGCACCGGAGACATAGAGAGGGACTTGTAATTGTGAGATGTCCGGTTCAGCCAAGGCATGGGGATCCTATTCTGCTTCTCTTGCGCAATGACTTGCTAGAGTAAGGCCGGCCTTGGTCACATTTATAGGGGTACGGTCAGCAATTTTTCCTTAGCAGCACACTCCATGGCAAGGCTTTGTCCCACAAAAGCGTGACATCGTAGATATCCTTGATTGCTCTATTCAAGTTGGGTAGCTCTACGGCACCTTTGGCAGCCAGCGGAAGACCGTGTTTTATTAGCCATCGATTCTCAGCACGCACGGCGGTAAGGTGCGGATATAGCTCTTCATCAAAGTCTGTGCTCATATACTTCAGAACTTCTGCCTTCTTGGCCATGTCTTTGTGGCAATTGGCAACGAAATCATCGCAGTTTAAGGCAAGGGCGCCCATACCTTCTTCTAGTTTTGCCATAGGCCAGCGGTTGTCGTCCTCTTGCTTAGCACGCAAGTGGCGCTCATGATCAAGGAGCTCGGAAAGCGAGGCTTTTTCATCCTTAAGGTATTGGATGGATCCAGCATTTATACTAGACACAACGCGCAGGCGGCCAAGTTCGAACTTCACACTAACAAGTTCGAGGTTTTTTGTTCTGTCACTTGGTTAACCTTTTCGGTTGCTTGTGCTAAGCGCTTGGATAGTTGGGATACCCTCTTTTTCAAGTAAGCGGCTAAGGTAACTTCTTGGGCGGAAATTCTGTCCAACTCCCTCATTAGTAGTTCGTTGGACATTCCGTGCAAATATTGGGTGCGTCCGGGGGAGTCAGGTGTTGAAGGAAGTCTCCACAAGCGGCTGCGCTATCCAGAGCGCATGAGCGGGTGCATCTCCAGGGAGGAGAGAATTAAGTGGACTTTGGGGCGCTAGAGCCGGCTTTAATTGTTTCAACAAGGGAGCTGCAACAACAAAATAATAAAAAAACAAAAAGAACGAATATTATAATCATGCGAATCGCGAGTATAGTGTGTTTATGAAGGGATAATAGGGAAGGACATGGTGGTATACCTTGATGCGTGCATTTTTTCCCTTGGCCTTTTGAGTGCTCCCCACGGTGTCGCATTGGCACGTGGTCTAGTCCGTAATGTTCTCCCCCTTCTGGGAATTTGCTGCGTGGGGGAGCACGGTAATTTTTTGTAACTGGGCACAGGTATGACCTCTACAGATGGGTCTGTGTACGACTCCTCTGCAAGACTGTGGTCCTCTTCATCTTCTTGGTTTGTTTCATCTGATGAAGACTCTGTCATGAACGGGATACTTCGAATAGGAGTAGTATTTACAGCGGTTATCCTCTCGGCATTTCTGCTAGGTGTGGGAGAAGGAAACTCTAGAGCTACGGTGCGTTGGCCAACGCGCCATCCATTAGATAGCTCAAATGGTGTGAATGGTCGAGCGCGCATCGTTACAGCACATGGATTCTCGCATTTCACGAGCTGCGTATAAGTTAATTCTGTAAAAATATGAATCGTCCGTAAGTATATGCGCATGCGTTGTTTGCATTTCCGGTAAAAAAATAATAATTAAGATGAGAAGAGGATGAGGCAAACAAGACAGAACTTTCTTAGCATGGTTGAAGTCATCGAAGTATTGCGGAAGGTGGTTTGCAGGAAGAATTGGCGTATGGCTCCGTCCTAGGGCGTATAACAACGCCTCTGGGTATTCTTGCATCGGTATCCGATCAGCGCTAATTAATTGTGCGTCTGCATCGTTATACGAGCCAGCAATGGGGCGTCATTTTTTATCATTGTCTCGGGGGTGATGAAATCATAGTCAAATGGGAAAACAACTTTGTCTACCCAGAAGAATTTGTCGGTCCATTTCTTTAGGGAGTCTATTTTTTCCAAGTAACATTGTAGTTTACCGGGGCGTTTTGCGAAGGTTATCCATCCGTTCATCCATGTGGGTCGATAGAAAGCACAAAACAGGTTTATGGGTTGGTCAACATTTTTGAGTAAGCAGTTTATCTCAAAATTTGAGATTTTGGCGGCACCTATACAATGCAACTGGGAGAGGTGTACACTATAATAATTTAGTATGTCTATCAGAAAGCGGCTTAGAGGAATGCGATTCTTGGAAAACTCAATGAACCTGGTGTATATACCAATTTTTCCGTCAGGAAAACTTCCAATATGCGCTTGTGGATCTGGCACAGTCGGATGGAGATCTGAAGGAATATGGTACTTAGTTATGAAACGGAAGAGCTCTTGTTCGGATATACGGGACGTCACATCAAACAGTTGGGCACCATTTTTCTGGTTGGTCACAAGCAGGAACAAAGGTAGTATGTTTTGTTACGAATGGTAGTTCTTGCTGTTTTCAACAATGGTGGGAAGATTTTTAGGAAAGGTGAAGAAAAGGATGGATAGGCTGTCGGACTACATTTATATACCCTATGGGTGTATGGGATCTTGTGGCACGTGTATATAACGTTTTGTTCATCCTATGGTGTTCGCTGATTGTCTTGCTGACGAGGTTAATGCTTTTCCCGGTTTTCAATAAAGATAGGTGGTAGTGGAGTCTGACGTGGATACTTGTTTGAACTTATTGTACGGTGCGAGTTATTCTTTTTTTTGTTGGGAATCTATGCAAGGGGCCTTGACGGATCATAGTCTAGTAGCCGCGGTCGGAACCTGCGACCACTAGAGTGGGGGGACATGATGACGTATAGTCCCTAGTCGGGCTAGACAGACCGACTCACGGGTACTACCCGCATCCATCAGGAATGGATTGGATACCTGTGCGATGTGTGCGCGCAGCCCAGGAGGCCCGGTAAGTCGCTGGCGCACATAAAGCTGATTATTTAGCCAAGTCCTCTTCGCAGCGCGACAGGATCAGACAGAATATAACCTATATTATAGGTATATTCGCCTAAGGAAAATGGACATACACTTGCCTTAGTTAGATAATGAAGATCAAGCTATTTCCAGTCATTATCTCTTCCTTAGGCCGCAAGAACAGGGAGCCCAGCCTGGACTCTCTCGGGTATAAAAGGAACCCCATGGTTCCACAAAGGTACGATACACACAATACCCTAAACACTTACATACTCAAACCGATTACTTACTCTCACGCCAGTGTCTAATCGTGGGTCACAAACCCACGGTAAGCCTGATGGTGTTTGTTTAGTGCACAGGGTCATTAAACAAGTTTCACTTGATGTAAGAGCCGGAGTCCACAAGACCCCGAATTAAGCCTAATTCGGGTCAAGCTTGGTCCATCCAACTTTTGTATCAACAATTATATTCGTCATTAAAGGCGCCAGACACTTTATGCGTAGACATCACTACGTCTGAGAACAAGTTGAAGCTCGTGAAATCAAATTAATAAAAGTTCACACAGATGATAACGTAGCCGATCCTTTTACTAAGGCTTTGCCTAGACCAAATGTAGTTAAGCATGCCAAGGCGATTGGGCTGCAACTAGCTAGCGAACTCATGCAATAAATCTGTGATTACTATTTGGATAAAGGATGTTATGTCATTATTATTTAATAAAATAAATATTGGGTTTCGTTTATTCTTATTATCTAATTGTGTATCCTATTTTACATGTTTTACTTAATTGATGAATAAACTGTTATGCTAAAATGTCTGTTGTCGATTAATAATATGAGAATATTATTAAATTAAGACAAATCAGAATAGCGATAGATTATACTTGAAAGTATATTGATCGATTTTTGATGATATTCGATGAATTGAATATTGGACTTATCCCGACTATATGACTTTACTTTGTGGATCTTTGTCATCAAGTAAATCATAAATAGTTTTCCTTAGACTTGAGATACCAGGAAAGTGTTTTGAAACTAGTGCATCTCTGTGGAATAATATAACGCTAAACGTAACTGGTAGCTATAAGGATTATTTCGGAAGTGTTGCAAAATTCATAAGTTTTGCTCGTAGTCAATATGGAATTTATTTCCTCCAATTTCGTTTTGGAGTTTAATACAGCTGGGCCCCTCGTGGGATTAGTAACATGTTTGTGTGGCCACACCCAAATTTGTTTTGGTAATCTTGCTGAATCTGTGAACGAGAAACAAAATGGTTAATGAAAGGAATGACTAAGATCCATATCCTTATTAACGTTGTATTAGAAATAAAAGGATAATAATAATGATGAATCATTAAAAGGTTTTATCCAGGAGACCTTACTCGAGTTGTACTAGAGACATTGCTAGTGTAACTAGACGATAGTCAATGTAATCACGATATTCAGAATATGTCCAAGTGGGAGCTGAAAGTTTATGGACTTATATTTAATAGTCGTATGATAAGATCAAACTCGAGATTACAGGATTACACTCTATACGTAAAGAGTTAATTTATTTAATAAATATATTTATTGTATTTATTAATTTATTTAATAAATATATATTTATTTATTTATTAAATTAAACCGAGAAATAACTTTAACGATTGTTAAATAATTAAGAGTTAAGTATTAACGAGCGTTATGGAATATATAGTAAGTGGAATAAAAAGAAAGAAGTTTGGAAGGTTCTAGAACACCCCCATAAGGGGTGTTCAACCGTCGGTTATGGAGGAAGGGGAAGGGGAAAAAAGTTTCCTTTTATTTGTTTTGGGTTACAAGAATTAGACCTATATAAACAACCTCTCACCACATAATTCAAGACACACAATAATCTCTCCCTTCTCTCTCTCTTGGTCGATCGCAAGAAACACCCACGAAGGGTATTCGGTTTGTTTTCTTGTTTGCTCGATTGTGCTTATAATCTAGTCTTAGCCCCTCTCTAAGGTTGTTGGGTAGATTTTTTCCACAAGCGTTAAAGCTCGGTTTACATGTGCTAAAATCACGGGTAGCTCGTTGTATTACGTGTGTACAAGATCGTAATATAGTCTTACTTTAGACTATATCTTGGTGGTGTTCGTTATAAACCCTTATTGGTGATTCGTTCTTCGTCTTGTGGATTTGCTTTAGTGTAAAGGTATGTAACCCTAATTCGATTAATTATAATTGTGTTAATTATGATCTTGTTAAATCACTTCCGCTATATGTGTGCTTTGATCTCGTTTAGGGTTTTATATAATTTTTATGATGTTAATAAACCTACAGAATATTGGTTTTGAACTGATTTGTAACATAGGCACGAAAATTTGAAAAGACAGTAAATACATCAGATTTATTTCTCAAAGGAAACACCCAAAAAAAGTGAGAGTAATCATCTAAAAACAAAATATAATATTTAAAACCGCTCATGCTCACAATAGGTGATGTTCACAAATCAAAATGAACTCATTCAAATAAGCAAGATGTTTTAGTAACATAATGACTAAAAGATAAACGACAATGTTTACCAAGTTGACACGCATGACAACTTGGTGACAATTTTTTTGAACATGAAATAAATTTCCTAGAAAGTAAGAAATTAAAGGTATATGATCTCAGATGACCAAGGCGACGATGCCAAGTGTCCGACGAGGTAGCCAAAGCAGCGACAACTTGAGTGGAACTCGATGAGGAGGGAAGGACCGGATAAAGATCACCCATGCTATTGCAGCGTTAGAGGAAAGCACCAGTGTTATAGTCCTTCATAGTGAAACCAAAGGGATCAAATTCAACAAAAAACCAATTATCAATGGTAAAACGACGCACAAAAATAAGGTTTTTGATGAGTTTGTCAGAAACAAGAATGTATTTATGGTAAAGACGACTATCAGAAAATGGAAAGAATGCATTACTAGTGTATTGTACAAAAATAACAGCACCATTACCAACCATAATAGATCTAGAATTTTTACAAGGTGTTAAGGAAGTGAAGTTAACTGAGTTAAAGCTCATGTGTGAGCTAGCACCTGCATCCATATATTGTTGAGGATTATACTGTGGAGGTTGTTGAAGTGACATGAAGCTAAAAACTGAGGCAAGATCAGTTGGTTGTTGATAACCAAACCGAGTTGGTCTAGAAGAAGCAGTAGGATATCCACCATAAGTAGCACCAGCGTACCCTCCAAAATGAGGTGCATATGGACCATAGAAAGGTTGAAGACCATAGTATGGTGGTGCACTAGAAATAGGAGGAGGTAAAGAAGGTGGTAGTTGCTGGTGCGGAGGCGGTGGAACTTAAGAGGAACCATTGGCCGGTAGATTGCCTGAATTTGCAAAATGGGCGGCTTGAGGATGAAACTGATGACTATACTGAACTAGAGCAGAAGACGTATGGCCATAAGATTGAACAAATTATTGTTGATGTCCCATTCCTGAATTACCTGTAGAAGAAGAATTACTTGCATCACCATTTTTAGTACCACCCCCCTTAGGAGCCCCACGATTATTACCCCCATTTTGGTTAAACTTGTTCTTCCCCTTTCCATTATTCAAACGGTTAGTTGTGAAAGTGTAAAGGGAAGTAGACGAGTTTAACACAGGTTCATGTGAGGGTTCATTTTGTTCATCACGTTACTCATGTAACAGTAACATGTTACGTGCATCAACGAATGTGGGAAAAGATTTGGTGTTGGTAATTATGTCTTTCATGCTATTGTAAGATGAAGGCAAGTGGCGAAGTATTTGCATGACAAGTTCAGTTTCACTAACAGAGGAATCCACATCAACTAAGGTATCAACAATGTTCTTAAGGGTTTACAATAATCAGTGATGGACATGAAGCCGTTTTTTAGTAGTGGTAAAGGTTTCTTTAAGTTGAAGTGATCTAGACATTTTATTGTTTGTAAAGAACCCATCAATGTTGTCCCAAAGATCCTCAGAAGTACATTTGTCACGAATGACTATCTTCAAAAGGTTGGCTTCCCAAGTGGCATAGAACCAAGTTTTTATTGTAGCGTCCATAGAATACCAATTAATATCAGTAGCGCCAGTTGGCTTAGACTCTCCAGTTATATGACCATTCACTTTAGCAGAAGTATACAAATCTAAAAAATCGTTCGCCACAGCTTATACATAGAACCATCAACTGATAACTTAAAACTAAAGTTTTAATAAACATTAGTTAAGGAATAAGCAAGAGAACTAGCGGATGGAACTGTGGTGTCAACGACATCCACGGTTGTCATGGAAAATAATAGAATAGGGAATCACAAAAATAAGTAAAAACAACAAGTAAAAAACCAATGCTCACCTTGGGTAAGCAGACTGAACAATAATATTGCAAGTACCTGATGAATTATGTGAAACCAAAACTTGCGCCTCTTGATTATCTAGATTCGATAGATCAACAGATTCTTTAATAGTATTATTGTATGTACATATCAACAACTTATTCACCAATGATAATAAAAACCAAGTAGCAATATTAATGAAAATAATGTGGTTAGACTTTCAATCGGTGATGTGGAAGAAAATTTTTTTTTCTTTCTTTTGTTGTGTTGAGAAGTATAAGCAGCGGAAGTAATAAAAAAATTAGGGTATTTGCTCTGATTACCATGTTACAGAGTATAATTGAAGGAATACCGCCAAGGGTTGTTGTATCATTATCATTCATTATATAGAGTTAGGGTTACATTATAGAGAATACATAATCATAATAAAGCCCCTACACTATACATCAATATACATAGATATAAATAAAGGATAAACTAGAAATTATGTATTTAACACTAATATATTACAACCATTGATCGAGCACAGTGTATCGTTGAACCATCATGCTCGTTTCGTGAAAAAATGATTTCTTTATATGACACCATAACCCATCAAAACCCAAAAGCAGCCTTCTCTCATTCAAAGTGGTATCGTTGTGCAAAAATTGGCGACATAATATTAAAAAGGGATGAAAGCTAAAGCCACGTAATCTACTATCTTACAAACAATGAAACACACAACTTACTTTAATATCTAAATAAGCCACAAACTTACTTTCAAATCCCTACATAAACACGCAAGATGACCGGATATCAACAAATTAGCCGGTTAATATTTATAACCTATATAAAGTTGTATTATTTATGTACCACGTGTGATAAAACACGTTAGAATTTAAGTAAAGGCATATATAAATCCCACGTCCATATGTCATTTTCATTTAATCTATCTTTTTTTCACACAATCGTTATCATCCAATATACCCCACAATCGCTTTCACCAGGTTACATTGAATATAATTCCAGCAAAAGTTATGATATAAAGGTATGTTTGTTTGTACTTAATTTGATAGTAATCTCAAAACCCTAAATTTTCATCTCAATTTTTTATCGATAAAAAAAACCTTAATTTTGACCTAATTTTTATGGTGTAATTAATTATTCATAATTAAATCATATGTGTGAACCTTCATTGTTAATTAATCAAAACCTCCCAATATTTACCTAATTTGTAATATAATTAAAAAGCCCTAATTTTGACCTAATTCTTATGATCTAATTAAGAATGTTAATAATTGAATTATATGTGTGAACCTTCATCGTTAATTAATCAAAAAAACCCCAACAGATAGAAAGTGTTGAGTATTTGAGAATGGGATCTCAAAGTCCTTCAATGGTAAAATTGTTACTGCTAGAGGTAAGCCTATCATTTTTATGATAGAGGACATTAGTGTGTATATAATGCAAAGAAATTCGAATATGAGTAAACAAGTTGCCGTGTTGCAAGACCTATTTACCCCCTTTGTGAGAAAATGTATTGACTTATTAAAAGTTGAACATAGAAAATGGCAAGTGTTCTCTAGTGGTTATCAAGTTTGAAGGTTATGAGACGAGATTATGCATATGGGGTCAACTTGATTAGTATGACTTGTGATTGTGGGATTTGGTCATTGACTGGTATACCATGCGTGCATGTTGTTGCAACATACATGAAACAAGGAATGAACCCTGGCATAGGTATTAGTAACTGGTATAGTCAGTCTTTGTGGTATGATACATACCAATTCTCAATTAAACTAGTTTACGGATCCAAGTTGTGGAGACCAACAATAAACACCTCACTACTACTACTAATAGTTAAAACTATGCCTGGAAGGCCTAGAAAGAACATAAGAAAAATACCATAGTGAAAAAGATGACGAACACCATGTTAGTAGGGTTGGAAGGGTCATTACATGTATCAAGTGTTGGTTAACTAGTCATAACAATGCTAGTTTTACTAATCCGAGAAGGGATAAACCACCTAAGCTCTGCCATAAAACAAACACAACAGCTGGAATAAGAATCAACGAGGGGGGAGGAGGGTATAAGGGGCAGGGATGGATCATCAAGTTGAGGTGAAGTTAGATGTAGGGGGTCAACCTTAAGTGGAGGGTTAACAAGTAGGGGTGGGGGATCATCAAGCGAAGGTGGAGTTAAATGTAGGAAGGATCAACCTTAAGTGAAGGATCAACAAGTAAGGGTGGGGGATCATCATGCATAGGTGGAGTCAGTGGTAGGGGTGTAAGGACAAGCAGCAGGGGAGGTAGATCATCAAGGAGAAGTGGAGTCTCAAACACTAGGGGTGGGAAAGCTACTTCACAGGCAAGTGTTGATACACATGTATGTTCTATTATAACATTTACTTAGGTCATTGCATATTATTTTTGTAATAAATTAATGATCAATCTCATCATATTTTGATGTAGGAATACCAATACATGCAAGACATAGAAGTAGAAAAGGAAATTATGGAACATGATAGGATGGAAGAACAATTTAGGGATGAATAAAGGTTTAGAAATAGAAGGATATATAGAGATTGCATGCCATACTCAGAAACTAACTTTATGATGAACAACATTGGGTTGAGAGCAACATTTAGTGAAATTACAGCTATTGATGAAGCACATGCAATACTAAATGAAGATCTCCCAACAAACACCAGATTTAGGCAGTTCACAAGAAACTAATGGTGAGTCAATTGTAGGTCCTCTTCACTCATTTCCTACCATATAAGTGATGCCATCACAGTCCACTCAATAAGTTGTACAAGAGGTTGTTGTTGGGGTTTCTACTATAACATCACCTGAAAATCCAATTACTCCACAACCTGTCATAGTTGTTACCCAATAAAGTGAAACACCAAGGGCACCTAAAACTAAACCTCATATCAAACAGAGGGAAATATCAGAAAGGATAGCATAAAAAAGAAAGATAAATTACCCTTCTAATGGAAATTGCAACTCAACGTCAACACCACTTAAGTTGTAATTTTTTTTGTGTCTTTTGTAAATCAAGGTTGTATATGCATATAAACTTGTTGTATTATATGTATATTTTATAAAAACTTAGGAACTTAACATTTTAGGCACGTATTTTGTAAAATTTTAATGTTTTTAAACACTCTACAAAGGTGTTTACAATCATTAAAGCTTGTAACTGTTGTTCCTATTTATGGTAATCTATGACATGTGATGGATATCTTTCTAGTCCTATATTTTTTATAAACTACATATGTATCTACAAATGTATATGGTAATACCAACTAATATATGTAACATAAGGACAATGACAATAAGATTACTTAGTAACTGATTACCATTACAAAATAAAAATGATACCATATACCATACACTGGTTTAAAGTAACTGCTGCACACAAAAGATACCCACCATCATAAGTTTTGATTAAACATCCCATAAACTAGCAATATTTCAGAACCTAGCAACATAAGTAACATCAGAGACAACACAAACATCAATCCATATGATATTTTCTTCCAAATAGCTGCACATGCATTTTCTTTTACTAATTCTTCAACATTCCTAGACTTATAGCTTGCCAATTCTTGTTTAGACCTTACAATTGTTTCATGTCTAACAATCTTCATCTCGTGACGGTTTACCACATCTTCAAAGATATCTCTATCTTCTAGATTCATGCTATGGTTCACTCATACAACATGTTCCTGTACCAATCACTAAACAACTCTCCATCAATCCAATGAAACGAATCACAACCTTGACGAGATGTCTACAACAAAAGCAATCAAACGTTTTTACTATAACTTATCACTGGTCATTAACTAATTAGTACATTTATTAATTAAAAATATCAAAAACTGAGATACTAACCGATGGTCTGGGACAAACAAGAAATCGACGAGCTGGATTTATTTGAGTCCATGAAATACGTCTAGCAAGACGAAGACCACATTTGAAATTAACCGGGAACGAGCGCCTAGAACGGCTAGTGTTAGAAGAAGACGAGGCCATTCAAATTGGGTAGGTTTAGGTTGGATCTAAAAGAAGTAATGATTGTTATTAATTAAGGTTTGTTCATCTTAGATTTTGGGTAATGTCTCACAAGGTTGAAGATAGATATAAATAAAATGTCTTAGGTTTGTATTTATACCAACAAGAACAAAAACATATCGGGTCATGGGGCGTAACGGTCAAAAGAATAGTAATTAATAGTTTAAAATTTCCTAAAATAAATAATTTGCCACGTATTCAGTAACTTGTTGATATCCGGTCATCTTGCGTGTTTGTGTAAGGATTTGAAAGTAAGTTTGTGGCTTATTTAGATAATAAAGTAAGTTGCGTGTTTCATTGTTTCTGAGATAATAGATTGCGTATTTTTAGTTTTCGTCCTTAAAAAGAGAAAAAGTTTCTTTTAAAAATCTGGACCACTTCCGTTGGTCATGACGGCATGACACCCGAACACGCAAGCTTTGATGTCATATTGGCGTCGTGTCGCCATACCATAAGCTTTTAGAGTTATTGAATCTGGGTGCAAACTCGGGATTTCATGTTTAAAAGGTAAAATTTAAAGTAAAATTATTATTATAATAATAAATATCACATTAAAATTAAAATTATTTTATTATCGTATAATTGATCACTTATTATAATCGATCGCCAAATAATCACCTTGCTTGCTCGACCCCTGATTTCAAACCGACATGCATCAGTGAGATGGATATAATCAAAATGATCAAAACGGATCGAAAACTTGAATAAATTGCCACATGCGACTAGCGTCAAGAACGGTTAAACATATAATTAGAACTATCCGTCATTCTTGTTTAAATCCAAAAAAACTCAATCATATTTTCTGTTCATTTTTTGGAGAAGTGTTATGAACTTTGAATAGAACTCGTATTTGAAAGACCAACCGGCACAAAACATGTATAAAGAAGGATTTTTCTTCACGATATAAACCATTTGGAGATATGCTTAGAGTGTTGGGAGTCGTTGGCACCACTTTCTGGTGCCAAAACTGCCACATAGGATTTTGGGGGCTTTGGCACCAGAATCTTGTTTGGCACCACATTTCAGGGATAACTGTTGGCACCAGATTTTATGGTGCCAACGAAAATAATTAATTTTTTTTTCAAAACACAAAATAACTTAATAAATAAAACTTCATTAATTTAAAAAATATTACAATAAAAAAACAATACAATAAAAAAATAATACATTAAAACATTTATTCAATACTTAAAACATGAAAATACTAAAATTCGAATACAATAAGAAAGGAAATACACTACTAGATAGATAAAATAAAAATACACAATAAGATTAGTCAGTTTCCGGATCTAAATCAGATAACTGAACAGGTAAATCCCAACGCCTTGTTTCTTCTTCATCTTCTTCGGCCATAATTTGGGCCTCCAGCTCTATTCGTTCCCTTTCTTCTTCTTCATGCGTTTATCTCAATACTTTTTTATCTAGGTATAGTTGATACATCTCATTGTCAGTAAGTAATCCATATGAGTCATTTGGAATTGGAAAGGGTAGATCGGGATAATTATTTCGGCGTCGGTGTTGTGACGAAGAACCGATATGAGTTGTTTGAGTTCGGGATGAAGAACTGATATGACTTTGGGACGAAGAACCCAATTTATTCAGTCATTCATTATTTTTTTCAATTCGAGCCTCTAATTTCATCCACTCTTTACACAAAGATCTTCGGACGTTGAAAGCGACATCAGATTGATTACTAAGATACGTGTCGATTAAATGACATTTCTGTGGGGAAAGATCACGACATTTCTCAATTGTTGTGCGCAATTTTGGATTTTCATCGTACGCGGCATCAAAATCATCAGCTAACCACGTAAGCTTATCGTAAAAACGTTGTTGTTGATTTATTTGATTCTGTATCATAGCCTTAATCTCGTCATCGCTGTGTGGGAAAGAGCATGCCATTTTTTATTTCTAAAAGTGTGTGTGAAAAAGCAGAGAGTTGTGTGCGACAATTGTGTGTGAAAATGTGGTATTTATAAAGAAAATAGAACAATTTTAGGGGTTTTATTTTGCCCTCAAACGGCTAGTTTTTCATTTTTGAATTTTTTTTTTGCATTGTAGCCCCTCCCAACGGCTAGTTTTTGGGCTGAAATCTTAAATTTTTTGCAAAAAACACCCTCCCAACAGATACCCTATTTCAATTTTCAAAAAAAAGTAGAATCGTTGGCGCTGGCTGGACGGGATGGCGCGAGATGGGGTATGATGCGCCAAAAGCTGGGTGGCGCCAAAGGGCTACCAGCCCAACCACCAGCCCTTGCTCCCCCACTCTTAGTAAACTAAATAATTTAATATGTTCAATGTTGTCCATCTAGTTGGAATGTGTCTATCATATATCCATGATTGAATAATAGAATTAAATCCAAATATTACAGTGAATTCCTTATGTCTTTATTAAATCTAGTGTAACTTTGAATGAGAGTCTCACCTTCCTTCCACACAACACTAGGCTAAAGTGAGTGGCACTAGGAAAAACTCACCGCCACCTCAGCGCCACCTCAGCTTTCTCACTTCTCTCACTAACCCACCAAAAACTCACCTTTCAAGGTTATTAAGGAAAAAAAAATCTCACCTCCAACTCATCTTTCCACTATCACTTTTATTTAATTTATTTATAAAATAAATAATTTTATTCTATCAAATTTAAAAATGATACACGCGGATAAATAAAAACATTAAAAAATAGGCATTATTAGCCAAGTGATGGATTAAATCTGATCGAATGTTTTGATGCACTTGAGATGATCTGATGTATCCCATAACATCGTGAATTTCTTCCTGGTCTCGTACGAGATCGTCAAGTTGATGTGCTTCTCATGGGTACCACTTGGGGCTTATCACATATCCTTTGTGTTGACGAATCATATTATGCATTATGATGCATGCATACATCATATTAACAATTCTTTCTTTCTCCATCGCACGTGTTGGATTGGCGATTATAGCCCATTCCTTTTTTAGAACACCAAACGCGCGTTGCACATCTTTCCTTGCCGATTCTTGCTTCTTCTTATACAATATTCGGTTGTGGTCATCGTCAGCGGGTTCTAGAATCGTCTTAACGAGTGGAGTTAATTCGGGATATATCCCGTCAACAAGATTGTATATGTAAAACCCGCTTTAAAAGTCCTACGATCATTTAATGTACGAAGTTACCGTTAAATTTAAACTTTGTAGTTAATTAATATAAGCCATGTTTCACGAATTTTTAATACGAATACTAGGTATATTAATTAATTATCACAAGTAATATGTACGTAAACACGAATATTAATATACGATAAGTAAGTACGTACGATATTAAGGAAACACACAAGAAATATAACACGATAAGTAAACACGAACATACACAATAATTTTTAAACAAGAAAAACAAAACCAAAAGTATAGGGGGTGTTTGGTCCGCCGGTTTTAGAGAGAAAAGGAAGGGAACCAGACCTTGCCCTATACCCATTAACCAATATTAGTTTAATAAAAATACAGGAGGTTTTCATTAAACACTTTTTACATGAAAAACAAAACCCTAGCCTCCCTTTTTGTCTCTTGTTGTGGCACCCTAGGAATACAAGGACGATTTCATTGTTGATTTTTGGTTGCTTGTTATATGGTATAGTGTTCGTGTCTAAACCTTTTCCACGTATACGGTATCCTTGATTCTCTAATCTTTTTATTTATTTTTCTATGTTTATAGATCTTTAAAAACAAGTATGAAAAAATGTTTAATAAAAAGATTAACAAAGGGATCGGGTAAAGTTATGTTTATGGTTTGGGTACACGCGAACCGAGACCAAGATCGGTCTCGGTGGCGTTTGGTGACCAACCGCCGCACCATTATGGTCGGTGGTGGTGTTTTGTTTACAGTCAAGACACCACACCCCCAACATGGGGGCTGTGGCGTTTTTTCAGCGCCGACCGAGACCCCAATAGGGGCTCGCCGATGGTTCTCGGGCAGCGAAGGACCCCAGCCGAGGCTGGGGTTGGTGTTTGTTTCGGACACAACCACGAAGCCAAGGCTTCGGCTCTCGGTGTAGGGTTGTGGTTCGGACGAGACGCGACTTCGGGGGTCACAGCTTTCGGGCCGTGGTGTTCGGGTGTCGGGTCTCGGGATATTGGTTCGGGTACTAATATTTTTATGAACATGTAATTAAACAAACATGTATAATAAGTTTATGTTATGATTTAGTTAATCTAGTTATTAATTAATTTTGGTTTAATTAAATAAAAACATAGGTTATAATAATTAATTAGTTAATTATTTATGGACATGAATTTAATTAATTAAACTTAGGTTAAATTAATTTATATCTTTTATAATAAAGTTTAATAACATGAATTATGTAATATTATTAATAATAATAAACTTATAGTAACATGACATGATATTATTAATTAATAATAAGCTAAGTATTTATTAATTATTAAACTTTATGATATAATATTACATGACATAAAATAAGCATATAATTAGATATGGAAACATGACTATTTATGGAAGTATATTATTTATAACAGCATGATTAATATGGTAATATGATATTTATGGTAATATACTAAATATGGTAACATGCTATTTATGATAATACGTTAAATATGGCAACATACTATTTATAGAAACATGCTAAATATGGAAACCTGCTATTTTTTAAAAGTTACTATATATAGACACCTGTTATTTTTAGAAAGTTACTCATTATGTTATAACAGGTATAATAACACTTAAAACATGAAACACATTAAACTATAAGAAACACATGATTAAAACATAAAATATTAAGACAAGACACGAACAAGTATAATAAGTATGAACACGTCAAGTAAATAACTGTTAGCCCTATGTTTTATATAGTCGAACAAGAATATAATAGGTCATCTTAGTCGTTAATGGTCTTGTATTGTAATAGGTTAGTCGGGTTAACCGGGCTTGGACTTTAAGCTAATATTGTATAAGTTAGGGGCGTAAGCCCAAGTGCAAGCCAAGCCCGGCCCAAGAAACAAGCTCATGAGCCCACCAAGCTCATGAGAATATAAACCCTCTTCCATGTGTGGAAGATGGTGTTGGTTACCATTTACTTTCTCTCTCTAGTAATGTTTTAACCTTCCATTATCTCTTGTTTCTCTCTCTACTTTTCTTCTCTTTCTCTCTCTAAATATCATCTAAATCTTGTGTTATGGATTAAAGTGGGATTAATATTTAGTATCAAGAGCCAATAGTGGATAGGTGATTGAAGATTTATGGTGCGATTTCATTGGATTCGTATGTTTTGATTGATTTATACCCAAGTTTCAATTTTTTTTTTTTGTGTTTTTGTTATTCCAAGTTATCCATATATCTTTTACATAGTTGTGGTAGAGATTTGGGTGCTTTGGTTTGGTTAAAATCACGGATTTCTAAGCAAAAATCTCAATTTTCAATCTCAAGTTTCAGAACAGTACCCACATTGCGACATATTTGGCTTGATTTCCATCACAAAGGCTTAGGGTTTCTGATTGCGACACGTATTGTGACCAATATTGTGATAGTGTTTATCTTTGTGATACACATTGCGACAGAATCTTATTTGTGGTATTGCGACAGAATCCTGTTTGTGGTATTGCGACATAAACTTGTTTATGGTATTGCGACAGAAACTTGTTTGGGTATTGCGATAGAATCATTAGTGTCGTATTGTGACAGATTCATTAGTGTGGTATTGCGGCAGACTCTATTGAGTGTATTGTGATAGGCTTACTTTTTGGACATTGCGACATAATCACTTTGGACATTCCGACATAATCACTTTAGACATTGCGATGAGTTATTGCGATGCTAGATTTTGTTCGAGTACTTTTTAGACTTAGCCGCTATCTAGATTCTAGACTAGTCCCGGAACATAGTTTACAAAAAAAAAAAGTTTTTTGGCGGGAAGACCATGGTAATATTTATTTTTTCCTAGACCATTTTTAGGCCGTTTAAGCTTCAATTTCAAATTTTGGCGAAGCGAAATTTTTTTCGTCCCAATTCAAATTTCAAATTTTTTAGGTTTTATTTTTTATTCAAATTTTCTCTTTTCAAAATTTTTCCCTACTAGTTATTGGCTATTTCTAACTCAATTTCAAAATTTGGCGATTCCAAAATTTTCGGTCTACCGTTTTATCGGACTGAAGAATTTATTATCGGACTGAGAAAAAAAATTGGAATTTTCGAAATTTCAACCACAATCACATCACAACACATCTACTAAGATCCATAATCCATACACATCATATCATCTTACTACATCCTCTCAATGGACATCTTCAATACAACAGATTCCAGAACAATAACGTCCATGAATGAGGTGAGTAAAGAGAAGATGCAGAATCCAAAGGTTCAGACAAATACTGAGACTCCAATCAGTAAATATTCTAACAAGGATTCTACCACCAAAACCGTTCATGCAATCAAATACAAGATGTCAAAAGCAAAAGAAAGATGCATGTAACACTTAAAGTCACTTCAGTCACACCTTCAGGTTCTTTCAAGAGAAGACCTAAAAGGCACTCGTCTTGAAATTGGGTTCAAACGGGTATTCTTTCTATTATTTGGTAAAGATGTTGAGACATTCACCAGAACGATGCTATTTAATGTGGACCATCTTCAACACGCACTTTCCAACGATGATCTTCACGAGACTCTATCAATGGAGATCCTTTTAGCTCTCAACATTCAGTTCCAACAATTCATTGACTCAAGTGGCTTACCCAACAACGATCAAGAGTTCGCAAGTACATACTTTACCAAATATACTCTCGTAGATCCTCAAGCGTTCAAAGAGACACTTCTTCAACATTTGAGTAATCTAAAGAAGTCAATTGTTGTAAGAATACGCCATCAAAGGCAATTTGAACGAAGGGTGAATCAAAGACTGAAGTAGATGAAAGATAACAACGTCGATAAGGGTCAAGCATTGGATGCTTGTTCGGTTGATACAGAAAGCAGCATGTCAGAATTAGAAACTCATCATACCAGCACAAGCTCAGGGAACGATACAGAAGCCGTTGTTACAGCTATCAGACCCAAATGTGACAATGAGCCAATGGTTGAGGTACCATTAAATACTGATTCTAAGACTCACGAGTTCGAAACCCTGTTAGCTCAAACGACTAAAGATTTTGAGGATGCCAAACTCGAATTTTCTAAGAAAAGTGACAAATTTGAAGCTTATTTTCAAAAACTTGAAAAAGCAAATGTTGTTCTTGAACAAAAACTGGATCGTAAGATTTAAGATTTTAATGCAGAAAAAGAACATTTTGTGACACAAATAAATTTGTTAGAATCAAAATTGGTGTCTCAAAATCCAAGTCCCCCGCCTGCTTCATCTAGTGAAATATTTGTGCAACCTATCGACATTGTAGATAGTAATGACGTGAATGCTGATAACGACATATTTGATAATATGAACATTAAGTTAGAACAACGTGTCGCTCAGTTACTTCTACAAAATGAGCAATTACAGGCTCAGATTCAAGAAAAGGTTTTTGCACTGATAGCGATAAAAAACGAATTAAGGAAGCTAAAAGGAAATAGTGTGGATACTAAGTTAGCAAAACAGTCAGTCTTGGGGAAACCTACTTCTCAGTCATTCAGAAATCACTCAGTTGCTAGACAACCGAATGCGTTTAAATCTGAACGACCTAAAACGTCGAACCCGAGGTTTGCATCCCAAGTTGACGTGAATAGAAATTTTCCAAAACCAGTCACTCCACAATCTAGTCCCTCCTTAAGAAAATCGGCTTCTACAACACCCAATCACATTAGTGCTTCAAGCAACTCTAGACATAGCTCCAAGAACTTGCCTAAGCGTAGTTCAAATGACACGGGTCATAAAAGCTATCTAGAGGATGCTCAAAAAAATACGCAAGCAACAGATAGGACCAAACCACAACCTAGGAGCGTTGTTCACACATCTAGGAATTCTAGACCCTTCTATGATGTGCACAATTCTGCCAACCTTAGGAACTCTAGAGCCTTCTCAAATGCTAAGAACTTTGTTTGCATAAAATGTAAAAAATGTGTATTTAATGACATTCACGATGATTGTATCACATAAGTCCTGAACAAGGTGAATCAAAAAGCTAGAGCACCCTAAAAGCAGAACCCTAACAAAAATAGTTTTTCTTATAATAAGTCTTACGTTGTGCATGAGAAAACTATGTCTCCTAGACCTTGTCTTAGGTGGATACCAACGGGTATAACCTTTAAAACAATTGGTCATAAGTGGGTTCCTACTGGAAAGATATTCCTCTGGCACGAAAAAGGTTCATAGTGAACCCCCACATGGTTCTCATCAAGATATCGCTAACCCACATGCAAGCATACAAACTACTGATGAAAGTGCAGGTAATAAAGTAAAGGTTCAACAAGAATACAAAGGTTTTACATATTCATACCGTTCAACTAAATACACTCTCAGAGTTTGGTTGCTGAAGAAGCAGATATCAGAGAAACAAGCGTCTCAGGGGTTTCACAATTAAGCTTTTACAATGACTTACAGTCAAATTACAGGCTGTAACTTGTTCTTCAAAGATAGGAAAGCTTATCGATCACTGATAGCTTATCCTCAAAACGAGAAATTTATATTTCTCGGTCATGAGCTTCTAATAAAACTATTCAAAAGTTTTATGCTCGTGTACATGGCTTATAGTT
This sequence comes from Glebionis coronaria, assembly GCA_025667525.1. NCBI lineage: Eukaryota > Viridiplantae > Streptophyta > Magnoliopsida > Asterales > Asteraceae > Glebionis > Glebionis coronaria. The sequence continues at coordinate 6,757 of JANFOE010001107.1, read as the reverse complement.
AAATCACAGACTGTAACCCAGACTCTCAAGATAGGAAAGTTCATCCCGATGATGACTTATCCTCTGAACGAGAAATTAAGTTTTCCCGGACATGAGCTATCTATAAAACATACAACGTTTTTAAGCTTATGTACAAAGACTTACAGTCACATGTCAGACTCTAACTCGTACTTCAAACACAGGAAAGTTCATCCCGAGTATGACTTATCCTTAACATGAGAAATTCGGTTAAGCTCGTGTATATGACTTATAAGCGCATCCCAGCTTAGGACTCGGACCTCAAATAAGGAAAGTTTATCACGGACGATAACTTATCCTTCTCAACGAGAAACTAATATTTCTCGGTCATGAGCTTCCTATAAAAACATTCCATGTTTTTAAGTTCATAAAAAACGACTTCTAAGTAAATGTCAACTTAGAAATCGTACTTCATCTTAAGGAAACTTTATCACTGATGATAACTTATCCTTCAAAACGGGAAATTAATTTTTATCGGTAATGAGCTAGTTACAAAACATTCAAAGTTTTGAGCTCATGTAAATCAGATACTATTTTAAAACCGTTGAACACAAACTTTCAATAATTTCTCAAAAGGTTTTTCTAAATCTTTCAAAATTGTGTGTTCAACACTCCCTTCCTCATAATGTGATTTTTGAATTTCAAAATTATCAAATGTTATTTGGATCAATTTTTGAGGGGGAGCGTTTTAAAATCAAAGCCTTTAATGTTGTTGGGTACATCTCAGATATTGTCATATTTTATGTATCCAACACATTCCCGAAAATGATATTAAATATGTCACATGTTATATATTATATCGGTTAAGGCATCTCAACTTCGTACCTCAACATATTTTGTGGTGTCGTTTTTCCAAAACATTATCAAATTTTGTTTCATGACACACATATATCATTGAGGGGGAGCAACCCGACCATAAAAGTTCCATGATTCATGCGTGCACACATGTTTCTCTCCCAATCGGATTTCAGATATTGTCATATTTTAATCAATTGGTATCTCTAATATTATGTTTTTATATTAGAGATGGGGGAGAAAATGTGATTAAAATCTTATATATATCGCAAAATGTGATCTTAAAGACTCATGTGCAACTCTTTCCTTCACATGCAAAACTATTTCGTATATCGATGCATGTGTCTAGGGGGAGCTTTTCGGAAATGTAAAACTTTCAAAGTGTTAAAAGTTTTGATTTTTATCAAGCACTTTGAATGGTTTTCAATGGTTTTATGGTTACAATCTTTACCCAAAACATACTATCCACGACGGAACGATGGAGTCAAAAGGTGGTTTAGGATAGGAAACTAAGTCCTATGATCCAACCAGAACCGGAGGGATCTACCCAAGGACATCCCATAGCTAGAAATAGTTGTCCTTAGGAAAGATGGAATGGAATAAAGCTAGATGCGGACCAATTACTTAAGTTAGCACGGGGACAATCACAACAAGGTGCTAGTGATGACGTATTGGTAAGCATTGAAGGAGTTGAATATTTTATGCAACTTAGGCAGAAACCGGGTTAACACATCTTTTGAAGACAAGTGTCATGGACCCAGTGATGCGATGCACAACGCTTCCCCAGCCATTCGAGTTTCTCTCAAAAGAAACTTGTCTCGTTGTCACAGAGATCAACACGTATCTATTGACTTTTTCACTCCGAGTTAGTTAATATTGAAAAGGTGGCAGTTTACTCCAACATCTGATTACCAAAATGCACTTATCGAGTCTAGAGCCAAAAGAGATCAATCTATCATCTCATTAGGACACAATCGAGCGCTGCGCATTATCCTTGTGATACTGCCAGAACATCTGAGTGATACGGTTCACAATGAAGATGGAAATCCTGCTTGAGTCAACCTCAAACAAGCTCATGGTAGGTAACTTGTGCGATTCTGCACGAATCAAACTTGTGAGAACTGGAAAGCAACTAAGTTTGGATTCTTAATTGATTCAAACTTGATTCAAGGTTTCTTCGCAAAATCCGTGTGATCTTGCTAGAACATTCAGAGTGACACTCTTTAGTGTTCACAGTGACGAATAGAAATCCTTCCAGTGTCAACCTCAAACAGCACTGCGGTAGGTGACATGCAAGATTCTCTAAGAATCGAGCTTGTGACAAACTAGAAAGCAACAATGGTGCGATTCTTATTTGAATCAAACTTGTTCCAGGAAATCTGAATTGACGACTCTAATCAGACGGATAAATTATCCTTATGATTCACTCTTTACGTTCGTAGTCTGCTTTGAGACGGTCGAGTAAAGAGAACTGGCCAGTACAGTCGGGAAACCCTGTCAAGGAGGTTCTTAATTGAATCTACCCGATCACAGGTACGGTATCTAATACCGTCTAACGGTCTTCACCGACCGGAGGTAAAACACTACCGAATTAGGATGAAATGTTCAAAGCCATTTTATCCTTGTCTATATTTGTTGCTGCATATCAAGATGGTGGCGTAGCTGTGTACTAACCGAAGTCGTCTTCACATGTTCATACTAAAAGTTAAAATCTTCCGCAACTCTGATGGATATTTGAAGGATTAACTACAACTATACTTGTATGGGAAATTGTTAGCCTTTCGAAATCAACAAAGTGTGAACATGTCGATTCAGAAGTCACAAGAGCACAATATGGAGATAATCAAGATACTTAAGAATGTAATAGGTCATCTTAGTCACAAGGAGCACGAGATGAAGATCTCAAGCACTCAAAGTCAAATGACAAAGGCTCAAGATAAAGATCACAAAAGCATGAAGGAACAAAGCCGTTACAAACAAGATTAAGACCAAGATTCAAGACCAAAGAAGGAAGATCACCTCCACTAGAATGTGTTCACTCAATCATCTTATGTATTTAAAGATGACCGACACATTGGGGGAGATTGTTAGCCCTATATTGAATATAGTCGAACAAGAATGTAATAGGTCATCTTAGTCGTTAATGGTCATGTATTGTAATAGGTTAGTCGGGTTAACCGGGCTTGAAGTTTAAGCTAATATTGTATAAGTTAGGAGCGTAAGCCCAAGTGAAAGCCAAGCCCGGCCTAAGAAACAAGCCCATGAGCCCACCAAGCTCATGGGTATATAAACCCTCTTCCATGTGTGGAAGATGGTGTTGGTTACCATTTACTTTCTCTCTCTAGTAATGTTTTAACCTTCTATTCTCTTTTGTTTCTTTCTCTACTTTTCTTCTCTTTCTCTCTCTAAATATCATCTAAATCTTGTGTTATAGATTAAAGTGGGATTAACAATAATAAGTATGTATAAGTAAGACTGACTCTTATTCATGTCCCTTCATTATGTAGCTATTGTGAAGTCGGAGTGATCTTCTACGTTCGTTTTTGTCTTCATTTACTGGACATAAGGTATGGATATTCCGTCCTTCAGTAAGGACATCTTTCTTCCTATATTAGGATTCCCCATTTGCAGCCATCTGTTTTCCCCAGTTGTTTAAGTGTCTTAAACACATCAATATATGTATGATTATTTTAGTTGCCTAAGGTATATACATGCATGCCAGTTTCATCTAGTTATGAGGGTTCCATAACCGTAGCACTGGAGGCACCGGTGTTATGACTCTTCTACGGGAGAGTGATTGCTCACAACGTCCCTTTACAGTATTTTGGCCATGTTATTATTATCATGTGGGGCGGATGGGTGCATCCTAGGACAAGTACTATGATTCCATGGCAACTTTGGTGTGTGCCTTGCATCCGTTACAAGAGTTGATCCCTCCACTCATTTTATATATATATAATTAGAGACAACCCCTCTAATTGTATGACGAGGTCACCCCTCTAAGTATTCATGCATGTGGATGTAACATGACCTATATGGGCTCTCAACATATTTAAAATACATATTTTTAGGATAAACTAAACATAAGTCTTTTCAGAAACATAAACCAATATTATGAACTTAAGCCATGTTTACAGGACATACATTTATTCCGCTGCTATGCTATTCATTTCATTAATTACTTGCTAACGTTTATGCTTTACATTCTATGTTATATATCCGCACACTAAGCGTATTGCTCAGCCGTATTTATCTTTCCATGTCCCAATATGACAGGTACTAAAGGGCAAAGCTAGGAATCCAAGAGTACGTGCATGGAACGAGGCGTCAGTCTTCTTTCATTCTTAATGAATTTACATACTTTTGCTTTGCTGGACATTGTTTAGTCCTTTCCTTACATTCTATACTTATGCATTTCGTGTGTGGAGCTTATGTGGATTCGATGTTTGTTTCCGGATTCCTTTATGGTCAATTTATGTTTTAGACATTACCTTAAATGTTTTGATGACATGCCATAATTATCCTATGATATTCCATTTATCAAAATGGGGTGTTACAATTATGGTATCAGAGTCAAGGCTTTGAATTGTAGGCTCTTAAAATTGATTTGTGACTAGTGGATAGTCATCAGCGTCTTCCTAGAACTGAGAGTTTGTTTTCATGCATTCAATTTATGTAGCATTGTTGCAGAAATTTTTGACTAAGTAATGGTTGGTATAGGACTGGCCATATTTAGTCGCATGTGCTTTTACTCGAATCATTTTGCTTTGTGAACCGACCCATAGGCGTTCACATTAGCTCATGTCTTTTTGTTTTGAGGAACCGACCCATAGGCGTTCATCCTCGCCATGTCAATTTTGTTTTCATGTCAATTGCTTTTGGCTATGCCTTCATAAAATGTTCCATGCATCATTTCATTATGTTTACCATATGTTCTAATCTGATTAATCATTTCATTTTTATTTTTAAACTGTCAGATGGTCATGACACGCGAACAAGAGCTGGCAGCAGCTATCCAAGCAGCTCTGCAAGCCATGCTTCCCCAAATCAGGAATCAAATTTGGGTTGAATACCAGAATGCCCCGAATCAGAACAACAATCCTCCTCCCCCTCCACCGGTTACTTTTCACACTTGGCTTAAGAGGTTTAACAAGCAGAATCCAAGATCTTTTAACAAGGCTGAGACTTCATCTGATGCGGAAGACTGGATTTCGCATATGGAGAAGATTTTTGATGCTATGGGATGCGGTGGTGTCTACAAGGCAGGGTTGGCTTGCTATAAGTTTGAAGGTGATTCCCTGCATTTGTGGAGAGCTTACAAGTTAGCTAATGGATGTGATGATTGGCTAGGTGCATTGACTTGGGATCAGTTCAAGACCTTGTTTTATGATCAGTTCTTTCCGACATCTGAGCAGGAGGGACTCAATATGGACTATCACTCCATTCGTCAGAGAACTAGAGAGACTAGCACTGAGTTCGTGCAGAGGTTTCTTAGGTTGGCTGGATTTCTAGGTGCGGCTGCGGGTACTGCGGAAGAACAAGCTAAGCACTTTCGTTGGGCTCTGCACGCCTCTACAGCAGCTCGTTTACTTAGTGCTACATATACTAATGTGGCACAAGTTAATGATGCAACACGTAGCTTATAAATGCTACATGAGCGTGATGACTACGAGGAACAAGCTCGTCCTTAGAAGAGGTATAAATTTCAGCCATCAAGCGTTATCATTTCATTTCAATCTTTGTGTTCATTGATACCTTTTCCTATCCAATTGTATCTCCAGGCAGAAGGGTGGAGACCGGTCCCAACCGGCCACTCAGCAGAATGCCAACAAGGGCCACAATAAATCTAACGACCGTTATGGATCTGACAAGAGGAACTGTAATGACAATTACCATAACAACAACAGCCAGTCCAACAACAACAGGTCCATAAACTCTTAAACTTTTCTATGGTAAGTTGATGTATGTTTTTACAAACTAACATGTCAGCACCATAAACATGAGCTCTAGAGTGGACGTGGCCAAAATGCTAAGGGTCAGCAGTCCAACAACTCGTCTTCATATGGTAAACTATCATTTAAACTTCAGTGCAGTCATGTTTATGTCAAGTAATCATATCTCACACATATTTCTTAAACAGGCTCTCAGGTAGCAAGGGTACCTCCAGGAGGTTACACCTACCCCATCTGCACGACTTGTAGTCGTAGACATCTCGGTACATGCCGTAAGTCAGTTGGTGTCTGTTTCAAGTGTGGACTACCAGGAAAAATGTTGAAAGACTGAAAGAAGGGAGACACTGCTGGTACTTCTAGTGCTGCTCTTCCTAAGCCACCAGCTTCGGGACGTGTCTACACTATCACACGGGACCAAGCTAATAAGTCCTCAGGTACTATCACTGGCATCCTCTTTATGAACGGTCTTGTTGCGTGTGTTTTATTCGATACTAGTGCTACTCATTTAGTTATATCCTCTACGTATGCTACTAGTATTAATAAAATCCCTAAGCCATTAGAGAATATTTTATGTATATCTACGGCTATGCGAGACTCTGTACGAATTACCCAAGTGTACAGAGATCTTCCACTAGAATTCAATGACAAGGTTCGCCCAGTAGGCGCACTTCCTTTGGATATGTGCGAGTTTGATCTTATCTTAGGCATGGATTGGTTATCCAAGCATCATGCTACAATCGATTGCCATACTTATCGGGTTATATTCGGCGATGTTCAAGTACCACAATACATTCACAATGGTTTTATACCAGGAAAGTCTGTAAATCATCTCTACATTAGAAGCTCATGCATTACTATCTCATGGTTGCAAGGGTTTATTAGCTTCAATTCAGGATATCACTGCTGAAGTTCCATCAATCCAAGATGAACCAGTTGTTTCAGAATTTCCTGATGTATTCCCAGAAGAACTTCCGGGCATACCACCTACCTGA